>BMAW01125188.1:133295-146698 GCA_019974015.1 Nephila pilipes | reverse complement strand
AAAAAAAAAAAAAAAAAAAAAAAAAAAAAAAAAAAAAAAAAAAAAAACTTTTTAAAATTTTTTTTAGTCAAATATCCCTAAATTTATTGTCTAGATGCATATCTTTAACATAATTGAGGTGACTTCGACAAGAAAAAATAAGCTTATTTTACGTAACTTTTAAGTGATCTCTTCGTTTCTTAAAATTAGAAGCATCGGAAGTCAAATTTTAACACAAATTTATCTGTATATTTATATAATTGTTTATCAAAGAAAATTACGTTTACAAACATAAATAATTAATGTATAATCCATTGATTACCTATAGTTGTGTTTACATTAAAAAGTCGTATATTTACATTTAGTTACATCTTGCATAAATAATACTGACTTAAGGTGACTGCCTACCTTCGAGACCAAAATTTTTAAAAAAACTAATTTTTGCACATTTTTTTGTGTTGTTAGTATAAATAGTACATAAAAATAAGAAAACACATAAAAAATTTTAAATAAATATTGTACTTTTTGATAAATTGGTCGTTTTCAAGGAAATTTCAGCATATTTTGACTGAAACGGCTAACACCATATTAAAATTTCTAATGCAGCTACATCACTTTCCTTTGCACACAAAATACATATAACAATTTTCTTCAAAATGAACCAAAATCTAAGTGAAATAATAAAATTTAAAAAATCTGCAGGTAATCGCACCTTTTAACATGGACATTTTTGCAATTTTTTCAACTTTATCTTTACATAAACAGTCCTAAATAAAAATATATTCCCCCTACATCAAAGATTTTGGTCCATTTCATTAAGAATAGAATATAAAACATTCTCAGAAAATTTCAGGACATTATCTCCATTATTTCTTGAGATATCATGTAAATGGTTTCAAATTTGCTTCAAAAACACTATTTTGAGAAAAACACAATTAAAGTTTTATTTTGCAGTGAAAAGCCACTTACCCTATTCAAAATAATCTAAAATTCCCCGGGATGATATGTCAAGCCTTCTTTTTTTTCCTGCTGCAAAATTTTTATTTTCCTCCTAGCACGTGCTTTTTTCCTTTGTAATTTTACAAGGGGTAATGAATGTCTTTTTGCATCGGAGATACGTCGAAAATCATACTGCTTCAAAATACGGAGCATATAATTACCGACATTTAGCTGCAACTTATTCATTACCTCAATGAAACCACTGGCACCTTCATTAAACTGAAGAACAGCTAGGTAAGCACCTAATTGCAAAGTTTGCAATTCAGTAAAATGTTGTTTTGGAATAATATTCCAAAGAACACCATTAAAACTTTCATTGGCATTTTGTGTCATGCCATGCAAACACTTTTTTAATAGGGTTTGGTCGCATAATTTCATATAGGTTGGCTTAATTATGTTTATGATATTTTGTGAAAGTCCAGTGGATTTATCAGGTAATGTTTTACCCTGAGCTTTTGCTTTTTGAAATTTGCACCAGCTGTCTTTTCCCTGCGGACATTGACCATGCATAGGAAAATCTTTACTAGAACAGCAGTGGTAAAAGGCAGCAATAACTGCACTTTGCATGCTTTCTAAATTGTTTATGTTACTGCGAATAGCAATTCCATAATAATTCTGCAGCTTGTCTATAAAACTATCTGTTAACTTGCCTCTTCCTCCAATTCCTTTCGTAGACTTTTTTAATTTCCGCAAGTGACTCCCAACTCTCTTCTGAACATGGCCAATACATTCAAATTTATTGACTGTATTTGGGCCATACATATTTTTAACGGACTCATATCCCTTAGAGTCACCGTCCCCATAATAATCCCTGTACTGTAATTTACGCAGATTTTCCGATCGCTCAAAAATTCGATATACTCCTATTGTCTCCATGCTAGAAGCAGAACCCTTGTGATTGCGACAAACATGTGAACCGGGAAAAGCACCTGGAGTATTTGACATTTTATTACATATTCTGCAGAAATGGGACATCATTTCGACATCCAATACTTTTCCAGTATCAATGGATATGCAGCTCACGCAACCATTGTGAGATGAGTAGCCCCGTTTCTGCCAAGTCCCATCCAATGACACTCCGCAGTAACTTATATCTGTTAATGATTTTCCTTTTCGAATTTTATCTGCTGCATTGAGCATGCTTTTCTTAGCAGCTTCAGTTGCAGCGCGTAGAATCTTAAGTTCTTGATTTCTAAAAGCTCTTTTAGACAAAAAAGGCAAGTCTAACATGCTAAACAGTTTATTTCCAGCTGTATAGCCCTTTCCGATGAGTCTTAACGCATATACAAGAAGAGTATTTAAGTTAAATGCATTATTAATCTTTTCAGATGACACAAATACCTTAACAAAATCACAGTTCTTACATTTTATATATGAATTTGAGCATATGCCAAATCTTGAATCCTCTCTCAAGCTGAGGTTATCCTGGAAACAAACAGGGCAACACAAAACTGCAAATACAGATATTAATGTTCTAATATCATATATACGATGGCCAAATAGTTCACTAGAACCTTCAGAATATATATTATCAGAAAAAGTTTGCTTCAAGCCCTCAAGTTTTGAAGCACTTGCTGTTTTCTGCTCATCATTCCTTGCAGTTGAAACTTCATTTTCATGTTGAGCATTGTTCAGTGTCGGTTTCTTAGAGTACTGATTTCTTGAAAATCTTCGTTTCTTTGGGCGGTAATTTTTGCAGTGTCCCATATTTATGTTACTTTGAATAGCTTTTAAGCAAAATTGCAATTCAAAATATAAGTTATTTCAGTAAAAAAAACGATCAGAAATACGAAAATAAAACACACATTCAAATGTAAACAGAAACTATTTGTTGCCAATTCTCAGCAACAAATCAATAAACTAAACAGTACAGTAGTGGCTAAACCACTAGAAATATTATTAAAATATTATTTATAATTTAAAAGAAAAAGAAAAATGTAGAAATAGAGTTAAAAAATGCAATTATGTACAACTTCCGGTTCCAGAATGCTACTTCCGGCTCTCTTTTGCAGCTGACGATGGTTTTTAAAATTGCTATATCTTTATTTCTATTTCACATAAATCAAAAAGGAAAACAGATTTGAGAAGAGAAATGATGAAACTAAAAGATTATTAAAGAAAAAAAAATTGACCCAAGTGGTCAAAAACTGACATTTGTACGTAGGCAGTCACCTTAATAACTTAAAAAATTCAATTTAATAACATGTAAAACATTTTAAATTTTATGATTCTCAAATTTTTTGAGATTTGATTTGTGAAATGCATTTGTAGAAAAGTGTACCAGAATATCCTAAAAAACCACATTTTGAAAAATAATTTGAACGATCTATTTAACAAATTCTCGTGAATGGTACATGTTAGGAATCAGAAAAGGGCCCTCTATTTTCTACACACAAAATTAATTAAACCAAATACACTTCAATTTAAAAACATTAAGCAGAAATACAAGATTTAATTCAAATCCTACCTGGACGAAAAGATTTAATTAAAAATTGAATATTTCTTTTGGAGACATTGCTGTATAAATTAGCTTATTCGAAAAATATTTAATATAAATTGAAATAGGTATGATATGTAAAATGGAGGAAAAAAAAACGTAATAATAGGTTTTAATTCAATTAGCCTGCTGTTTTCTAATTAAATTATTAAAGTTAGATAGAAAGAGGGAAACGGCGTATTTATATTTCGAAATTTCAACAACTCTGTATGATAAATGAATATACATATAACCGACCGGAACTTATTTTAATGTGATAATTTTTTTTTCGGTCTGAAATTTTTTTCCTAATTTAAGTTTTTACTTCACGACATCCCGCGAATAAAGCCATAATAAATTTTAAAAAAATGATAAATATGTTTGTGATTAATAATTTTTGTTAAGTGCCTTATAACAATGTTCTACGATATGCGTTTCAGGTGCAGCGGTGGGAGGTTCTTTCGCTCTTGCATATGGACATTTGCCCGGAGATTTAGAAGTAAATATATTACATTACAAATAATTAGAACTTTATATTAGCACAAAGAAAAACTAAAAAAAAACCGCTGTTAAAAGTTGGTTTTCCCTTACTTTATTTTCTCTCTAAAAATTTACAATTAGGTTTCGGATAATTTATACGAATGTTGATCGAACATAAACAATTTTTTTTTAACAGTGTCACACGATTTTCATAAATTTTGGCATATCAACCATTATATGTTATTCAAAATTTAAAGGATCCCCTGTCAATGTTTTATTCTTCATATATTAATTTATTTTTTATTAGTCCCCATAAACAAAGTGAACTAGTATGAAATGGTCCATAAATGTGAAACACTCCACTAAAAGCAAAACCTATGTTACCTGTTGAAAAAGTTAACATTACTGATTTTTAGGTCTTATAGGATGTTGTGTAAATTAAATTATTTCCTGTCCAACGTACCATTAATGTAGTATAGTACTAAGAACTGTTAGAGAAAATTCCTATCGGTCCAAGGGACGTTCCATTGAGAATCGCAAGTGCCTTATAAAGTTATTAATCCCTATCAGATTAATCCAAAATCTATACTAAATCAATTCCTTGAATCGTCAAATAATCCAAATATTTTCTCAAAAAGCTCCACTATATCATATTCATTGGTTTCGAAGCTTTAATTTCCTATCCAGTGCCAGCCATCTGGGGTGTACGGTGGATGCTATGCACTGAGGTCCCGCGATTGAGGGAGCTCCTATTATTGTCGAGGATTGAGGGAGCTCCTATTATATCATATTCATTGGTTTTGAAGCCATAATTTCCTATCCAGTGCCAGCCAATTGGGGTGTACGGTGGATGCTAACTATGCACTGAGGCCCCGCGATTGAGTGAGATCCTATTATTGTTGAGGATTGAGGGAGCTCCTATTATTGTTGAGGATTGAGGGAGCTCTTATTTTTGTTGAGGACTGAGGGAGCTCCTATTATATCATATTCATTGGTTTCGAAGCTATAATTTCCTATCCAGTGCCAGCCATCTAAGGTGTACGGTGGATGCTATGCACTGAGGCGTCGCAATTGAGGGAGCTCCTATTATTGTTGGAGCTTGATAATATTCCTATTGTTGTCAGTATGACGTAAAATTCATTTTATCGCAAACATTATTGCTGCAGATCTTTGAATTTTGACAATCTTCAAACTAATTCTTGATAATGCAAATGTTTGGTTCTTGTTATTTTAATCGGGGAACTCCGAGTATCCCCAATTAAACTGAACTTTTTAGTCAAGAGTGTGTACAACGCTTAAATGTACTTGCTACATTAAGCATCGGAAAAGAATTTGCAAAAAATTGTAATTCTTCTGAAATATATAATGCATTTGCAAAAACAAAACAATGCATTTAATAAACATGCATCAGTAATATATGTCCGTATTTGTAATTTTTTTTACTTTACAAAAAATTCAGGGTCGCAAATGGTTTCTAGCATCCAGGCCCTCTAATTGTGAAGGCCGACCCTGTTCCTATCATGTTATCACATTGCACATTCAAACTGCAAATTAGGAACTGCAGCAGCTAGAGAATTGAAGGTAACTAATAGACGAATTTCTTCCGTTACTGATAAGAGGCTGTAAGGAATTGGCGCCCTCTAATTATGTAGAGCTCGTCAGCACCCGAGGCAAAAAAGACGAAACTCCCGTAGGCATAACATGCCTTGATGAGCGTTAAGATCACTGAAGGATTAAAGTCTATTCTAGGTTTAATTATAGTGTTTTGTGGGTATTTCATATTTGTTAAGTGTCGTCCTGTAATAAAAAATGATTAAGAAATGAATACTCATAATTCCATGACACCATAAAAGAACCCGCTAACATAGATGCCTAATAGTGTTCATATAAATGTAAGTATTTTGTAAACTTGAGGTAGAAATAAGAGAGCAAAAAGTTTAGTTACCAAAAGAAATTTCACCATAATGAGTCAAGTATTTACCAAATTAATTCAATAGTTATTGAAGTAGGTAGGTAGGTTTTTCCCGGATAGGTAAATTGGAATATATACAGTGGAAAAACTTTAGGACTGAAAGTTATACTGAGTAATTTTTACCTTTCGTTCATATTTGCTTACTTAAGGTGTATAATAACAAATTATAAAATTCCAAACAAACTCTGTATCAATTTATAGTTAGAAATATTTTCACACTTATAGAATTTGCAATTAAAAGCATCAGTATCATAAAAAATGGAATTAGAAATGAAGCAGGTTTAAAGTAGCAAAATTGCTAAAATTAAATACAGTAAAAGTTGAAAAAAGAATAAATTTCAATGCACAAGAATTAAAACGCAACAAAATTTTTGAAGAAAAAAAAAATCATCCGAAACAAATATTTCAGAAACAAAAAAGGATTAGGTATATATCGTAGCAAAAAATTAATTTACGTGGGATCCGACAGAACGTTCGAAGAGAATTTAAAAATAAACTACTTCAAAGAAATTTTATTTTATTTCATAACACACAAGATTTATGTTATAGTGATAAATGTGAATTTGCATTAAATTATCTATCTATAAACGTGGCGTGGCTAAAATGTTTTATGACTGTTGTAACATAATCATACTATTTGGTTATACAAGTGGAGACATAAAATCTAAAGTCTTCTGATTATTGTGTCACGTTGCATTAGTCTTAACAGAGCTTTCATCAAGATATAGCGTTTTGTGTTATCTATTGTTTACAATTGTAAGGGAGTGAAATTTGAAACAGATTTGTGCAATAAAATTTTGTCTTAAAAATGACAAATATGCAAGTGAAACTTATCAAATTATGCAGAATGCTTATAACGATCATTGTTTGTCTCATCCGAATGTATTTTGTAATTTAAGTAATTTCGAGATTATGGAGAGGATGAAGAAAAGACAGAACATCCTTTCATGAACTAAACTGAATCTAGCATTAAAACTGTTCGAATGAGATGAAAAGCTACCATTGATTTATGATTAAACTTTAGGCTTTTAAACCTTTGTAAAGAAACTGTCCCTACAATAATTTTAAAGGATTTGAGAAAAAGAAAGCTGTGTGCTCATTTTGTTTCACATTCACTGACAGTCGAGAAAAAGGAGTGCGTGGCTACTTGTCAAAATCTTCTAAATGCGAGATTGAACTTTTTAAGAAATCACCACTGAGGTCAAATCATAACACTTAGCTTACGATCCAGAAACGAAGAGGCAGAATGGCCTGAAGTACCAAAACCAAACAAACTAGGCTTCAAACAATGTCGAATGAAGTCAGTGTTTGTAGCATTTTTTGACTGCAGGGGAATTGTAATGATTCACTTGAAACTGGTTCCTGAGGACAAGCAGTGAATGTGGCTGATCGAAGTGTAGTTACGGGGGTGGGGATGTGCCTACGGGATGCGATGGATTGCTGTTGTTGAAATGCATTGCGTGTGTGTGTATTAGGAATGAACGCAAACAAAAATTATTCTTGCTGCACAATAATGCACCATCCCCACAATGCAGCTGTTATTCGTTAGTGTTTAATGAAGAAAAAAAATATAGCTTTGCTGTACATCACCCCCGTACTCTCCGGACATGGCACTGCAGGATTACTTTTTGTTTCCAAAACTGATATTGAATCTAAAAGGACAACAATATCAAGATAACGCTTTAAAGCAGTTTACGAGGCATTTCAATAGATTTTCAATAGGTTCTGAAGTGACAAGAAAATTCCTTCAAGCAAAGTATAGCTTTACACAGGTCATATATGGAATAACTAGCTGATACCCACCCGCTTTGCTGGACAGATGATAATATAATATTTTGGAACCAATACGTAAAATATCAAGAAAATTTTCAATTTTTAAAACTTTATTGATAATCCAAATTTAAAATTTTAAGAAATTGATTGTCTGTAATAATGGTTATCCTCGATATTCAAATATATGAGAAAAATAAAAAAATTTAGTAAAAAGTCACCCCATATATATATAATATAGATAAAATTCATTCCGCCGTATACATGTTTTACCTAGTATTGCCAAAGATGAAACCTTTTGTCAGAATATTCATCATGTGCTTAACTTTCAAATGAAATACCCCCACAATGGCATCGTGTCTATTATAATACTTTTGTCCTTGCCTCAAAACATTTTGATTTCTGACCATTTAGGATTGCAAATGACTGCAATTCTAAAAATAAGTTGTGCAAGTGGGGACGTCCAAAATATCTCACGAATGTCATAGCCTCTTCAGTTCGTTCATGGATGTAGAGAGGTCTTAAAGTAAACGAAAATTATTTTGCGTGCGTGCTACTCCGTAAAAAGTCGCCATTTTAGTATTTTTCAAAATCCCGCTAAGTTTTAGAGCTAAACTACATTCCAAATTTAGAAACTCAATTTATTCCAAACTCATTTATTTCTATCGCTAAATATGTACGTTTTCTATCTTCCACATGTACGAAATTTCACATAAAGAGCCCCTTCTTCGCCAAAATCTTCCCTTCAATATAAAATTATTTGGTATTTTTCCACTCCGCACGAGCAAATCTCACCAAGTAAACTTAACTGGTGACAATACACAGTATACATATAAAAAATATATATTCCGTTTGGCGTCGGTCATATCATTTTTTGCGATAATCGCCAAAATGACATAACCGATGGATAACAGTAGATTAAAGGATGAAAATTACAATTTTGGATAAGAATTCCGTAAAATCCGTTCTTAGTGAGCGTCTATATCACAATATGAGTAACTATGATAAATTTCAAGTCATTCGGTTGTATAGTCGTTGAGATCTCGTGATGAGTCAGTCAGTGGTATTTCGCTTTTATATATGTAGATTTATAATTCAAATTTATGTACTATGCCTTCTGTTTTGCTTATGAATTCAATTCTATAACTTTTAAGCAACATTGTATAAATATATAAACTATTTTTCAACTAATCTTCAACCAAGTCTTTTTTTTTTATCACATTGAAATCTTTTAAAAATCCTAAGCACTCTCAGTTGTTTATATGAAGATATTGGATTTCGAACTGCTTCACGCCTTTTGAATTTTCCTATATCACAAATTTTCATCGCTTTAAACTCAGCATAAATGTTAAGTAACAGTAATTTATGTGCTAGACTTATTAAAGGAAAGTAAGAAGCAAAAGGATATTTAACAGGATTCGCTGAATCAATTAAACCTTCACTGATCTTTCAGCCAATTAAAAACTAAATGTTTTAATTAAATTTAATAGAAATTTCACGGTTGGAAGCCTTTTCCTGAAGATCAAATGAAATATTCAAAGTCCTTGTTGGAAGTAAGGATCAATCGGAAAATAAAATTATAATATTACAGATAGAAGTGTATTATTAAAAAAAAAGTTTATTTTTTTTATAATTCGAACAGTAAGATTTGAGACAGAAGAATTAATTAGCTATTTATAGAAACGAAAGAAGAGTAATTAAATAATAGATTTAATTCAAATTCGTAACTATAGTAACCTTTCTTGGCACAACGTCTTTTTCTTGAGGTAATTTATTCTCTTTAGAAAAAAGAAGCTTTTGATCCAACAACGTTCTTTCTCTTTATGCTGCCGCCAATCATGTATGAATCAGCTTATAATCTACACAAGGTAATTTCTTTGAAAAAAATTGTAGTTTTATATTTTTCCTTTCTTTGAAAATAAAGAGTAGATTATGGTATAAGGTAAGTAATTTATCAGCGGAAAAAAAGGCTTCAAAACCTTAAGAATAATATGATTCGGGAATAATATTTTATTTTAAAATTAAAAGTCTTATTCGCATTCTTAAAAATTCGATAAGCCTTAAGAATATAACATAATTCAGGAATAATAATTTTTTTTATTAAAGTCTTCTTTATATTATTAAAAAATTCAATAAAATTTGAATTCGAGATCAAACATAAAAAAATTATTTTTTAGAGCCCAAGGATTCATTGTTATATCTATTTTTTTTTAATTCTAACATTCATTTGTTTTTCGTTTCTTATTGTTGTTATTTTTTGTCATATTGAATTCTTTTGTTTTTAATTAAGTCGAAGTAAGCTATTTCATCGCACTTTTAATTATTTATATTAACATATACTCACAACAAATAATTATAAATCGCAAAAGTTATTTGTGCGAAAATGATTATTAAGTTATTAGTATATCATACAATGACAACAAAAATCTTCGTAAAGCCCAATTTAAGGCTTCTGTCTACCCGCCATTTTGATTTCGTGGACCTAATGCTAATCCCATGGAATTTCGACTTTAATTTTTACATCTTTACTATTTGATCTATTTGAATGTAATATTTAAAAATATTTGCTCTTTCAGATGCACTTTATTGCATTCAAATAGATCAAATGGTAAAGATTTAAGAATTAAAGTCGAAATTCCCTAGGATTAACATTACGCTCACGAAATCAAAATGGTGGGTAAACGGGAGCCTTAAGATATGCTTGGTTATATTAACCAAATTTAATGCAAAAATTAATTTCAGTTTATGATGAATTATTTGAGGTTCATGAAAAAGGCTAGTGCTTAATATTTTTCATTCATAAGCTCCACTATTATTTAGAGGAAATCAAAAAAAATATATTAAAACTTTTATTCGTAATTAAAGTACTTTTAATTCTTCTGAAGAAAAATGTAATTTAGAATGTATGTTGATTACGAACGTAAGCCTTGTGAGATTCAAAACAAAATTAAACTTTAAAAGGACAGTAGCGCACATTTATTTCACAAATTCAATTTTTTTATTAACTGAATACTTAAAGTGTATTATCCAAAAACAAATCCCATAATATCACTGCATATTTATACATCACCTAGCAAAAAACTTTTTATTTCCTTTTTGGAATACTTAAATAAGTCTTAAAAATACAAACATTCTAATGAACGCAAACGATACCGACTTAAACAACAAAGAGAATCAAGGAAAAGATTCCTCGATAAAAACTCAAATTAGTATTAAAATGTTGAAACGAACGATAAAATATTTAATTAGGTAATACTTTATTAAAGGAGACTATTTTATTCTGTTCAAATATTTTAATTTAAGGGAGCTGTTTTAATTAGTTTTTTTTTATCACCTGATAAAAGTCATCAGTATGCCAAATTCACATATGATGAGAAACCAAATTTGACGCCAATAAAGCCATTTGTGCGAAAATATTTTGTAAATGAAGAGTTCTTCGAGGAATTGTAATACAGGGTTACTCAAATTGATTCATCTGATTCAAAAATTCCATGTTTTCAAAAATAAACGACACACAGAATGATAAGAAGTGCACGAATATTCGCAGTCGGATTGGTCGCAATGGACCAGATGACTTGATGTTACACAGCAGGTCACCTAAGTTTCCTGATATGCGATTTCCATATCTAATCACATGATACCCGAAGCAATTTCTTCCTTTGGGGGTTTGTAAAAGATAAAGTATTTTCGCCACCATTGCCCGCAAAATTTATGGGAACTGAAACAACGGATTTCTGCTTTTGTACAATTAATCTTAATAATCTAATCTGACATCTTACAATGTGTCTGGAAGGAATTTATTTATCAAACTGACACTAACGTGTGGTAACTATAAAAAAGTTATATTGAACACTTGTAAAATACACTTCAATATTTTCTCTTTTTTATGTATTACTTATCCTTTTCGGTCATTTATTTTTTTTAAAATATAGAATTTTGAAATCGGATTAATCATTTTTAATAACTCATTATATTTACTTTATGGAGGGTAAAATTAGTGAAGTAAAGTTATCAGTAATATTATTAGTAATTAAGTTTTATTAGTTATCATAATTAACTTTTATTATGAACAAGAATAAAATGTTTTCAGAATAAAGTTAAATTAAAGTCTGTAATGTCTTAAGCTGTGAAAAATTTATTTGTAAGAGACTAATAAATGAGACAGCAGATGAAAATAAGTTATAGAATATTAAAATATTAAAATAAAAATTACAAAAAAATAAATATGTAATGCCAATGTAGCCCTAATGCATAAAGTGAATATTGGAAATATTTTACCATTTTATTTAACATTTCATTTATTCTAAAAATACTCATTTCATGTAGTGAGTAATCTAAATCTCTTTTCTCTGTGACTAAAAATTGCAAATATTTTAAAACTACTTAAATAAAAATATCACATGAATTAAAAATATTGAGCAAAAGAGAATCAAGAATGACCCTGTAAATTCTTATCAAACTGTTTTATGAAACAAATAATTTAGACTTTACCATCGTAAACTTCATATTTGTAATTAAAATTAAAATACAATGATTTTTAATTTTGACTAAAGGGACGAGAAAAATATTAACCTCATTGCTTTCATCTTATCATCTTAATTAATTTGATTGTTTATTATTAAAATATATCTTTTTGTTTTGTTGGTTATAATAGTTGATTTGGATAGATGTATTGCTTTTTCTTACCACAACATAATTAATGTTTACAGTTATTTCCCCAAAGGATATTGGGCAATGTATATTTTAAAAAGAAATCTAGATTTTTTTTTCTAAAAATGTTTCAATGAAGAACTGAAAATTAATTCCACCATCGGAAAATGAATTTAGGTTCACTTGATTAATTTCAAGTTATTTCGATTTTTTTTTCCAAATAAAATTCGAAATTTTTTCGAATTTTATTTGAAGATGCAATACACCAAACGAAACTTTGCATATAAATTACAAATCAATTTAATAATAAATAAAATCATATGACAAATATACGTAAATATCAACAAATTAATCTGTAAAGTGATTCAATTGTATTGTTTAAAATTTTTAAGGGAAATTTCTTCAGGAATATTGGATCCATTCTCGTTTTTGCTATACTCGGTACTGCTGTATCCGCATTCATCATTGGAGGAAGTCTATTTTTGTTTGGAAAAGTAAGACTAAAGAGATATTTATGTTTTTTCTCTATATAAAGAAATTAATTATTTCTGAGAGGTAACATATAGGAAGAAATAAAGTTTTGATTTCTTAAAAATACATAATAAAAATCGCAATACAAAGCGATTAAGATTTCTTTAATTACAAGGGTAATTAAAAATTAATTGTTTTTGATGACAGATGGTGATGCTAAAGCGAGTAGATCTTACTACAATGTGCTTCTATCTTTTAAATAAAGTCGAAACAAATCTAAGCCCGATCTGTTTTTATATTTGTTTATTACTTGATTTTAAATATTTGTTGCTATATCAAAATTGGATTGCTGCTCGTCGAGTGGTTGTCATCATTTTGCGTCCGTTGTATGAGGCCTGGATTCATCACTATACATAAGAAATCAAACGACTATTAAAACAACTGTTAGCTTCAGGTGAATATAAGTCCTTAGAAAGCAAAAACTGTCTCATAGGCTGGGAAAATGATGTTGATGATCTTTTGGAATGCTAAAGATGTCATACTTGTGAACATATTATGGAAAAGAAAAATTATATATATATATATATATATATACAGGGGGTGGAC
>BMAW01125188.1:0-131994 GCA_019974015.1 Nephila pilipes | reverse complement strand
CGTTGAGTTACCTCATTCACATTTACCATACCTAATACGGATACTTTTTGAATTGCCCTTATATACTCTGAATCTTTTTATATATTTTTATTTGAACTGATTATGAATTTAATCCATTTTGGAATAATGCGTGATTTACTCTATTAGCAATTTGAGATTAATTTTTAAATTACAATTCTAAGTATGTACCTTTATATATAATTTTATATTTAAAAAAAATGGTTAATGATATGTAGAAAACTTAAATATACGATCTTCTTTATATTACTGCATCATCTAAATACTTAAAGCTTTCTAAATTAATATACAAACATAACTAATAATAATAAATAAATTAAAAACGTTCTTTGCGAAGTTTTGAAAATAACACATTTAGCCACCGAAGGTACGCTTTTTTGTAATTATTATTAAATTACTCAGTTACATATAAGAATTAAAATAAACGGTGAATTATCAAGAAATGGAAAATAGTAAACTTTTCCGACATTAAAATGAATGGAAAAGATAAATTATAATATTGAATATATTTAAGCTTAATGTAATTAAAGTTGAAGTAAAAGGTAAAAAAAATGAAAAGTGATCTGGTACGCCAAAAGTGATACAACTAAATCAATAGCCCCTTGGGTGGCAAAAATAGTAAATCAATATTAAAATCGTTTGACCCCAAAACATTCCATTAAAAAAACAAACTAAAAAAACGTAATTTGAAATTCTTCAGGGGAAAAAGGGCTATTTCACAGCTTACAATTCTGAATAATGTAATTTATTTTCAGTCATATCTCGATTCCAGTTTACATACAATTTAAGGTAATACATAAATCGATAAGTAAAATATTTAATTTTTATAATTATTTCACTTCAATCGAATAGAAAAATTGGGAGAAATTATTACGACATATTTTTGAAAATTGTGTTCATTATTGGGGAAAACAGGTATCAGACATATGTTGCATATATTTTATTTCAATCCAATAAAAAATTCAGGAGAAATTTATTACGACTTGTTTTTCAAAAATTAAGTTCGTTACTGGTGAAAGCAGACATAAAATTTACGCAAAAGTAAGATAAATTTTTTAAAAGTGATCTGGTTCGACATTTTTGGGTTAACTAAAACTATAGCTCCTTGGGTGGCTAGTTAATTTTATATTGGTATAGGAGTAAATAAAGGATCTAGATTCTTGTGATGCGACAGCCATATCAGAGATGAAACAAGTGTTTTCAGCTAATCAATTCGCGCTCTTCGTCGTTTCCAGTTTTGTTTTCTTAGAAATTTTCTTTAAAAAACATCATTATTAATGTTAGCATACATAACTGGAAAAAGTGCACTTGTTTTAAAAATATCTATATTATATGAGGATAAAAAAACCAAAAATACATAATATGCTTTGTTTTGAAATTTTTTTGAGAGCCTAAATGTTAACACACCATTGTCCTGTTATTAAATTTCAAATTGTATATGAAATTTTCAAATATAACATTTATGTGATTGACGTAATTTTGATTCCATGGAAAATTCGTGATTGTGTCTATCATGGGTCCATGGTCAATATAACCCGATGCATCGATCTTCTCTCAAATAGAAAAGTAAAAATTCTTTTCTAAAATTTCATCGCAAGAAATGTTAGTAAAAAACAAAAACAAAAGAAAAATGTTTACATTCCCAGATTGAAGAAAATGGCAATAAACCATATTCATCCATTCTATTATGTCTGAATTGTAGTTATTATTATTTAGCACTGAAAAAAAAATCGGTAAAATTTTTTTTTAGAGAAAAACACATAACACTTACATAAGTGTTTATGTCTCAGAGGTTAAGCGGCGCGTAACGATATTGCGACAAAAAACTCGTCAAGTAATATTTTTATGATGAGTGATATTACTTAAATACCAAAATTTTAAATTTTGCCATATAGACTTAAATGATAGATAAAAATAATGGTACAATAATCAAGCTAATATAAAATTAAATTCTTACCCTTCGTCAATTCTACAAGTATTGTCAATGATTGGATAATGCTATTTTTTGGAATTTTTTTTGTTCTAAAATTTTTCGCTAAATTTATTAGCGCAAGCACAATAGATAGGTAAAAACTGTCAATTAAAACATTCGCGGCTGTATTCACCGTTATCTGAACCGGACTATGCAATCTAGAGTCAGGAAACTGAGCTAAAGGAAAAGAAAACCACCGGATTAAAACATCACTTTTCCACTATGTTTTAACTCCGGTTACTTAACTCCAAGTTTCCAAACCTGCAGTTACTGATAGAATCTCATTGGTCAAAATAAACCCTGTGACCTCGACTGATTTATTTGCCGTTTGAACTTCAATCAGATCGTGCTGCACTTGTCTCTATTTCACACTTCTTTTGCGAAATGGCTTCAAGTAAAGTTTTTTTTTCACACAGTTCGAAAAAGAATCAGTGTTGACCTAAACAAAGTCTCACTTGAATTTAATAGAAACAAGTAAACCAGTGCCGTGAGTTGTTCCAAAAAATTAGGAGTTCTAAGAAATAACAAGCCAGTTTAATGACATTGATGGAGGAGCTGGTGTCGAACAAGTGAGCTATCGCTATTGTATGCATGCAACAGCGTGAAATCCTTGAGCAATCAGTATCTGTTCGACTGGAGTTAAAGCATTACTTAAAGTGATTTTGTTCTCTCATTTCTCTTGAATTAGTGGAATAAGTTCCACGACACTTTCTTTTGCTAATCGTAATCTTCACCCAAACTCGTAACCGTCCATTTCTACAAATATATATTTTCTTATTATTATTTTTCTTTCTCTTCTGGTTTACAATTTATCTAAATAATCTAGCTGAGCAATCCAAGAAATTTTCTTAATTTTCTCCTATCGTAAATGCTGAAATATATCCAAACCCGAAAAAGTTCACATACACACACAAACATGTTAACATACGCAACTCCTCAACAATATGTTAC
The DNA here is from genome assembly GCA_019974015.1 of Nephila pilipes. Lineage (NCBI taxonomy): Eukaryota > Metazoa > Arthropoda > Arachnida > Araneae > Nephilidae > Nephila > Nephila pilipes. The sequence continues at coordinate 129,053 of BMAW01125188.1, read as the reverse complement.
TTCGTAAGCTCGGTTAAATCTAATCCAGCTTTCAGCTCGATCATAATTTGTTGCATGAACTGGTTAGAGAATGAATTGCCACGGTGAAATGAGATAACTTTAGGTGAACCCCCAGTTATCTTCCTTTGACTACCGACCCAGTTAACGGTGAATGCGGCGGTTAGTGTTTAAAATTTGTACTCATTCGGAACACGTTATATGCCATTGAATAGCATTTGGCCTCAAAACAGTAAATCTTCAATATAACATACCATTGTTCTAATACCTTTTCATCTTTGAAAAAAAAAAAACCTGCCCATAAATATTAAATATTTTCTCAGATTTTTTCTTTATTAAATCACCATTTTACTTAATTACTTATTTTCTAGAAACAATGGGTTTACGAGTTAAGCTTCACAGAAAGTTTCGCCATAGGATCATTTTTATCTGCTGTAGATCCGGTGGGAACTCTTGCTGTATTTCACGCTTTAGATGTGGATCCTGTTCTAAATATGTTGGTGACTGGAGAAAGTATTCTGAATGATGCAGTGGCAATCGTTCTCTCAGGGTAATTATTCTTTTCTTGACTGATCTGTCGATAAATGTTCTACCTTTCAATATAGCCTACAAGAGTAGTTCAACAAGTAAGTAGAAAATCCAATAGATGGCACTCGATGTATTGAATGACAAAAACTCAACCCGGAAGCAATCAAATTTTGATTTGATAGCAAATGACTTCCAAATCAAAACTAACTTAGGAATCAATATCAAATTTATTTCGGATGAGTTCAATAGATGTAAGTATTCATTGGTAAAAGTATTTCACTTTAATGATGACATCTGTCTTCAAATAGATGTACTTTTTGAACCATCCTCGTATATATTTTTTGCTTTGGTTTGCCCATCGATGCACAAGTTACTGTTAAATATTATTAAAAATGTGTAATTGCTGGATTTTTCAAATTTACAGTTCACTTATTTCATTCGTAGTCAATGGATATAATACACCTCACAGCGGGTGTTAGCAAACCTAATCCATTTTGGTTTCTAAATCTGCGAGGAAATGTCATAAAATTGTAATAATAACATAATACAAAAAATAATCGTGATATTTGGAGATAAAATTTATTCTGCGTAATAATTGACCCTTATGAGCACAATGGTGTAAATTATAGCTATTAATATTGATTTTTTGATTTCAGGAAGCAGTAGATTGAAGTAACCCCCTGAGTTCTACAATGATAACTTTCCAAAAATTAATAAAATCTGGGAGAAAAGCATAACTCTCGAAGGTGAATTTTGCAGCAAAATCTAAAATCGAATAAATAAAAATTAGGTTTTAATCTTGATTATTTTCTTGGTAATTAATAAGCTTAAAGATATCCAGGGACAATAATTAAAAGTTTACAATACTGCTATTTACTTCAATCTACGGTTTCCTGAAACAAAACTAATCAATATTAATAGCTATAATTTACAACATTATGTACATAAGAATCTAATAATATACAGAATATATTTTAACTAGATATCCCGGTTATTTCTTTATAGCAAATAAATCTTTACGATACTCCCTCGTACACTTGGCGTGATATAAAAATATATCAGTTTCGGTTTTTTATGGTTGGTTAATTTGTCTAATTAGCGTTGCACTAGAAGCAACACAAAGGCTATTGGCAACGAGCCTTATGATTTTGAAACTCGGTGACAAGGATGGTCTGGTGACAAGGACGACACCTAAGTGTAGGTCCTTCTTGGTAAATTGTGTTGTTAGCAGGAAGCTCAAAAATGCTAGTGATAATGGGGGGAAAGCCACATACATCGTGTTTATACACATTGCCTGTCAGTATGTTTCATAACTTTTAATCCAGATTAATTTACGAGGTTGACTGCTAAATCAGCATTCTATTTTTTCTAAAGATCACCAATATATTGATTTAGAAGAGTGAAAAGGCAACGGCAGCATGGAGGTCAGGGTCATGGTCGTACGGCCGGCATTATTTTCGTCGAACTGTAGGTTCGAACCCTGATGCTACTAAAGACCCGCCGTTTAGCGGGGTTGATTCACATTAAATCTGGTCGATGCTCCAACTCCTCCCGCTAACGTAATGTGGAATTTTGGAGAGGGGGTACCAATTCAGGTATCGTCCTGGGGACTTGACTGAGGTTCAAAATTGTGATGTCTGTCACCAATAACTTTCGTGTTGCTTCTCAGGGTGACGTTAATAAACAATCGCATCACATATCACATTGATGAATCAAAAGATATAAATGCTTGGATTACTGCTATGAGATTGGATCTTAAAACCCTCTACTTAATTACATATTTTAATAAATAAGTTGCCGTTGCTCAATTAAATTTAAATAAAGTCTCCGATATATATCATTTTTGAAAGTCATTGAGTGAATAACTTTTGATTGTTTTGAATCTGACTTAAACAATCATCTAAGGGTGTTCACTAATGAGAGATAATATTTCCATAAAATGTTTCTCATATTTTACTTGAAAGAACTAAAAGTAGACAGACCGACTCATTGAATACTGACAGATGACATTTAATGACAATATGAAAACACTTGTCTAGATTTACTGTCCCAGCTTGACACTATGAAAGTTATAACTTTGGTTAATCCTCTCAGTTTGTCAATATTCGAAGTGTTAATTCTTTCTATATTAAGATGCTTTGGAAGAAATGGTTGCAGGTATTGTTTCCAGCTGTATTGGAGACCTTATACTAAATTATGTCGTTTTGCTTAAAAGAGGTCGTCAAACATTTTTCCAGGTTGAAATTTAATAATAGACAATGTTTGGGAGGTTTTAATGTGTAGTTTAACTATGTGCAAAAATCGTTATTCCTTTTCAGTATTGAATTTCACTATTCATATAATCTATTTACAAACATCTACATTTTTTTTATTAATAAAGTAAAAGAATAAAAAATAACCATATTTATAAATAATAAATTTTTGAATAATAAATTATTGTTAATTGCACTCAACTTCTAATACTTATCTTGTAGCGACGTAATTATCATAACTTCTAAATTGATCAAGTCAATAATTTGAAAATTTATTAAATTATTAATTTGTTAATAACAAAATTAATATCAGTACAAGTTCTGTAGTCAATAATATAGGAGAGTGTATTTCAGGGTATGTTGTATGAATAAATTATTGAAGGCTTTTGAACCTTATCACAAAAGTTACGTATTTCGCGTGTCTATAAATCTTGTCATATGAACGTTGAAAAGTCTAGTACCTTTAAATCACAAATATATTTCAAGGGCATTTAGCAGAGTATCCTTATGATGTAGAGGAACGATACATATTAAGAAATAAGCCTCATGTAAAGGATTAAAATATTGAATATTATACAATTGAAAGAGTGTTAATGTCGCAGACTGAGGTATTATAATTGTGAATGTAAATATTAAGTGATATATAATGTTAACACATATTCATATTAGTTTTTTTGGAAACATGAAATATCTCTTCATTCACACTAATAAAAGGAAGAGTTATTGAGTATGCTCTATAAAGCGTAAAAATGAAATGACCCAGAAACACGAAATTTAGTACAATGAATCTATGAGTACAATCACTATGTGCGCCTAGAAGAGACTTTTTCGAAATTAACTTAACCTTTTTTAAAATTTAATGTTAATGTCACTGATGAGACAGATTTTGTCTTCACTATGAGTAATTCTGGTGTATATTACATCACATGACGTCATGTTAATTTGTTCATTTTGGCTATTCACGAATTTTTTTGAAGATCGTTATGTTTATTCGTTGATATTTGTTCTTTTTGTAAGAATATAATTTTATAGATATTGTTATTTTTATACATTTGTTTCCCCCCATAAAATTACAGTTTTATTTCGAAGGAATAAAAAAAAGAAAGATATTTAACGACAGTTGAACTCATTACTATTACACAATATTTCCAACAGAATGCCCCAAATTCCTACAATGTCCGTAATACACATAATTCACTTATTCAAAAGATTTTTGTCTTATTTATCAAATCCTATAATCTCGAAACAATCTTTTAAATTTTTGGGCGACATAGCTCACGTGTTCGATTATTTTTCGCTCTTTTACAGCCCGCCATATTCGGTTGTAATGGTTTAAAAATCCGTGTACTAACTCAAGGACTCAGGTTCAATTCTTGGCCTCATGTTCCATCACTTTAAATACGTTTCTTAACTCTAATTCTTTTTATTTAAGAACTTTCCTTTCATAATTTCCTTTTTTCAGAAATTAAATTTCTTTTATTTTGTAAAATTTTCTCTATTAATGTTCTTAAAATTATTTCTTAAATAATAGTGCTGAAACCATTTTTCTGTGAATTTTGCAGTCAAGCTCTCAAACGAAAAGTCGCAAGATTATAATTCTGGCACCATCTGGAAGTTATAAATATTTTTAAATTGATCAAATTAGTTTCGAGAAAAAATCTATTAGACGAATTCTTGAAAATAGGTTCAAAGAGAAAAATTCAGATCTTTTAAATTTTTAAATTGTATCATCACGAAATTTCTCGATCCAAAGGATGCAGTATTCATATAGTGTACGGAATGAACTTTTGGTTCTCTTTTAAACGAAGAATGGAAGAAAATATCAGTTAGTGAGTTTCATACATATTTATTTCGCACTGTCATTAGATTTTAGTTTCCGCTAAGATTTTTACTCACCGCTACTCTGTCATATTTATTAATTTTCTTGTTCCTCATTAAAAAATCTTGCATTATAAAACTTAAGTTTTTTTTTGTTCAGTTCTATTTTAAAAATTTACATCTGCAAAAAATGGATGATAAATCTAACTTTTATTTTCGTGGCGGCTCCCGATTCTCAAAAGAAAATAAAAATGTGGAGCATATACACAAGAACAAGAATTCTAAAAAAATACTTGGAAAATTTTTTGGGAGTTAAAGAGGTTGAATATTACACTGATGTATATTTAAAAATTTTCCTTAAGAAACTTTGCATATGTTATGAACTTAAACTACGTGATAATGAAAATGAAACAGCAAAAAGGTGGAAATTCAGGAAACACGCATGTCACCGAGTTATGCGAATGATGTGAAATGCGCAGCTCTACAGCGCACGTTGAAGAAGATAAATGGGAAGGAACCTACAGAATGTTCACTTTTTGGGCCGTTATTTCTGCTTGGGAAATCATCGTAGAAAATTTGCTCTTCTATCAGAGGACGCGTGCAGAGGAATAGCAGAGAATGCCATTCCGTCGTCAACGGAGGCAGTTCCAGGAGACAGACGATTTTATGAAGACCTGAGAAAAGCAGGTTGGTCTATACGGTAAATTCCAGCTGATATACATTTGGATGCGTCCACAGTGCGCAGGCTGGGGCGAAGATTGTTGAAACAAAGAAATGTGGTAAATTTGAGGGGTGCCAATGCAGCCAGCTTGACGTCAGCACGCGTGGATCGACGCATCCACCGACAAGCTATGGTGGACCCAGACGCTGCTTCTACCTTCATTCTGCAACATATTCAAAACACCCTGTATGTTACAATATCGACCAAAACCATTTTTCGTCTATTGGTTGCTTTTGGCCTGCACTCATGGCGTCCGTTTAGAAGAATGCCATTGATTCCACAGCCTAGACGCTAATGTCTGCAATAGTGCTAGGCTCTAACGATGTGGACGATGGAATGGCACAGGGCTCGGGTTCTCAAATGGGTCATGCTGTTGTTTATCCAATGATAATCACCACGTACGAGTGTAACGTCAACGAGAAGACAGGTTCAATCCGGCTGCAATTGCGGAACGCCCCATCGTGACAACTCGGCCTCATGGTTTGAGGAGGAATAACGTACAATTCCAGGTCACCTCTAGTTCATATTAAGGGCACTATGACGGCCCAATGCTACGTGGATGATGTGCTGCGACCGGGGGCGCTCTCCTACCTTCAGGGGGTGCCCAATGCTCTTTTCCAGCAGGATAATGCTCAACCGCACACTATTCGGATCAGACAACGTGTTCTGCAAGGTATACAGATGTTTCCTTGGCCACCGTTCTTTCTTAATCTCTCACCAATTGAACACATTTGAAATGTGATTGAACGCCATTTGCAGACCCTGCCTCTACCGCGTATCGAAGAGATGAACCGTGGAAAATGGTTCTCAGGGAATGGAGAGCTATTCCTCACGACATCTTCGTACACTCATTGACTCTATAATTAGACGTGTTCCTTCATGTATCGCCGCCCACAGTGGTTCTACAACTTACTGAGCCTATAGTGTTCTCGCTCTTTATTATACGTATCATTTCGAAGTAAAGGTAACTTATTGTTCGTTGCTATCTCTCTCTGTTTGCCGAGTTTCATTACTCTCTGGCTACTCTTTTGTGGTGTTGCATTTGCACTATCGAGTATTGTAAAATGCTGAATATTTGCCGTGCGAAAGAAGTAATATTATTCGTAACCCTAAAAAGTTTTATAGTATTCACTTGGCATTGAGTGGATATTTGTAGAGGGAGATATTTCAAATGTAACCATTATACTGACACACAATAGCTGAAAATAGTATTATCTATTGTCTATGATTTAAAGCTCCTATCTACCGGTCATATTGATTTCTTGAAGGTAATGTTCATCTTGTGGAATTTTTACTACTGTCCTCATATCCATATTATTTGAATACAAAAAAGGTCATCCAAAAAGAGCAAAAAAACAGGGAAGGCTTCTGCAGAATTACAATTTCTACCCAATTTTGGAAAACAATTTATAATAATATTAAAGACAGGAAAAAAGTTTTAAAAATTGGGGGGGAGGGAGAATATAATTCTGCAAAAATCTTCGTTATTTTTGGCTCTTTAGTATGCTTTTCTTGCTTTTAAATAGATAAAATAGTAAGGATTTGAGGTCGGTAATAAAAATTCCATTGGATTAACATTACGTCAACAAAATCAAAATATGTGATTAACAGGAGCGTTAATGTGCAGCTCTAGTTTTGATGCTAATTAAAAACTATATTAAATTGTTCTATTCTTACTGAGACCGTCGTCTTAAAGTAAATAAAAAAATTTATCCTGACTTTAATCAATGTTCTTAAAATTCTTTATCCTAAAGTGTAATTTCCTCTAATTTGGAATTCTTTTCAGAAAATTGTGTGACTTTCAGCTGAATTTAATTATCTAGTTAAAAGTAAAGACAGTGAAAAATGCATTTAAGAATTCTGAGTAACTTATACTAATTTCTTCATTAGTAATTTGATTCTTAAAATATATTAAAATATATTATATAAATATTAGCTTTTAATTTGTAAATATCTATAGCAAGAATTATTTATTTTTGACAATGTGCAGAGCTTTAATTAATTACTCTTGCAAAAATTCTACATAAATCTCACTTTAAATGAATATATCACTTGAATATATTAAGGAAATATTTTATTTACTCCTGTCGTTTTCAATATGCTTCGAATACTACATTTTACATTACTTAAAGAAAAAATTGAACTGACAAGCATTTAAGAAATATTCGTAAAATCATTTTTAAAGTTGTATCATAAATTTGTATAATCTTTAAAAGGTAATAATATAACTTTTATTAGAGACCGAGAGAGAGACAGAGGTTTTGAAAAACGGACTGAAAAAATAAAGTGCACTTAATTATCTTTACTGAAAGTCTATAGAGAGATAATGTCTTAAGAGGGAGTATCGTGTTGAGACAGCAGCTCTCAAAGTGTGCGCCACGGTATCATCAAAGAAGTGCAAGGAATCTCATATTTATTTTTATTTCTTACTTATGATTATTTATGATTATTTGAAACTTTTTTACAAAGTGTAAGGCGCCTTTGGAAAATCTTAGTTAAAGAAAGGTGCCATGAGTTGAAAAAGTTAGAATACTATTACATTAAGATATAACTATTACTAAGAAATAACCAAAAAATCTGGATAAAATTTATTCTGCATAAATTGGTGCTTATGTACATAATGTTTCAAATTACAGTTATTAATAATGATTTGTTTTGTTTCAGTAAGCCATAGATTGAAGTAATCTGCAATGTGTAGAGAAGGTATAATTCAATCTGCAGATTATACAATGACGGCCTTCAGAAGGACAAGAAACACAGGGAGAAATATATAGCTCTGGACGATGACTATGTAGAGAAGTCGAAAGAAAAATATATAAAAATTCAATTTCTATCTCGATTATTTTTCAGTAATAATTAAAACTTTACAAAATCAGGGTATAATAACTAAGACATTTGGATACTGTAGGTTACTACAATCAACGGCTTCTTTAAACCAAACAAATAAATATTAACAGCTATAATTTACAACATTATGCACATGGGAATCACTTTATAAGCAGAATAAATTTTATCCAGATATCTTGGTTATTTCTTAGTAATAATTAAGTCTTTGCGATAACCCTTCATATTCAATGTCACAGAACCAGACTTGTTCCTAAAGACGTATTTTCGGTGATATTTTTTTTAAAAAGGAAAAGACGAGCTTAATATGGGTCTTACGCTATAACTTACGTTTTCATAAGTAAAATTCAATGTTTTGTAAGAAGAACATTAATTATTACATCTATTAGAACATTAATTTATTTAAAAATCTTGAGAATCTTCATCATTTAAATTAAATAATTGAAAATAGAACACTATCAGAAACATATAATTGATGGCAAAATATTTTTAACCTTTGGTGACATTTGTTAGCTTGGTATTCTTAAAATTTCTGGTAAGAATTTAGCTCTTTGAGAAAACGGTTTTTACGATTTCTGTTAGATACGAAATTGATATAAATTAAATTTAATTGCCTGCAAAAGCTCAAATTCTGCATGAATTCTTCTTTTCAAATTACAGTTACAGAAACAATTATTCTAAAACATCAAATGATTGTATTCTAATGTAGCGTATTACGATACCAAAGATTTTTCCAGTGATTAATGATCAATTGGAATTTTCAACGAAGTACTCGTTCATGGAACAAATACAATAATTTTTGTTATGATTAGTTTGCTTTGGTTTATAAGGGTTTAAGGGCTTTCTTGCTGACGGAGCATTAATTAAGAGGAAACAATTATAAGATCTTGAAGAATTTCTATAAATTATAATAAATTATCAATGAAAATTAATAAGCTGTTATATATTTCTGGTTGCTTATTCTTAAATTTTTCTTAAATATCAAACATGTTTCTTTGACGAATCAGGATGCTAAAAACGGAATAAAAAAAGGGACATATTTACCAATGTAATATATTAAAAAATTGTAGAAACTAGCTAAAAAAAGGAAATATTTTATATATTATTTAAAAAGTCGCTGTAAAATAGTCTTTAGTCACGCAAGAAAGTTTTAATTTCTGACAAATGTAATGCTTCAGTAACATATTTGAAACAATTAAAAGGCTCCTGTCTACCAGCCGTTATGAATTCTCGAGTGTAATGTTAATCCTATGGAATTTCTACATTCCTCCCCAAGAGACTATTTTATCTAATAGAATGTAATAAAGTGCATCCGAAAAAGCAAGAAATGTTGAAGGTTTCAGCGGTACATATTCTCCCTGAGGATTGAAAATATTTTACTTTTCAAAGATCGGGTAACTCTCAAACGAATAATTAAAGTAGAAGTAAAAATAATTTTAAAAATTGGAGACAAAATGTAATTCTACAAAAATCTTAATTATTTTTTGTCCTTTCGGAAGTATTTGGCGGCATTCAAATAACTACAATTACATTCAATAAGTCTTGGCTTGAGGAGAAAAGTAGAAATTCCATAGGATTAATATTACATTCATGAATTCAAAACGTCTGGTTAACAGGAGACTGAAATTATTTATAAACTAACGCAGAAAGAAAATAGTTCTGGCGGTACAAATTTAATTTTATTGAAATACCTTAAAGACTTACATCCTCTAGTCATTTTGATATCATGAACGCATAATCTAAAGAATTTCAAACTACCTTCTCAGATCAAGACTATTTTAGTTATTAAAATGTATTCGGAAGAGTAAAACAAAAGTAGTTTTCTTTGTTCCTTTTTTCCTTCAATTCTCAGAATAATTTTTTAATGATTTATCTGTGGACTCCTAGAACATAAAAATAATAGCAATAAATGTTTAATAAAATTACTCGAAAAACGCATTTATTCTATAACCTTTTCTTGACTTTTCCACCTTCGAATGAACTTTTATGTATTTAAATAAATATAGTAGTCTAGACATGAATGAGTAATTACAAATTCCATAGATTAACATGACGTTCATGAACTTAAAATATTTGATAAACTGATACCTTAATGAAATGCCGTCTTTTTACAGACAATTTCATTTTATCCTGTATTATTTATAGGAAACTTATATTCCATTCCTTTCTTATTTTGCATATCGAATATATAATTGTGACGTGCTTTTCCTTTTGATTTTTAAAGCAGAATTCGAAGCAATAAATTTTGCCAGGAACATTTAATTTATGTAATATTTTAGGTATTCGCATATTGTTGGTTTTTGAGGAATGGCAATGAGAAATTAAGGATGAATATAGAAAAAATTGTTAATTGCTAGTACAAATTATTGTTTTCTTGAATATAAAGATCCCATCATCCTTGATTAATAAGGATTCAGATTGGATTATCAGAGAATTTCTAAATGAGACAAAATGGGAGCGTTTTCTTGCGATAATGTTTGTTGCTTGTCATTTGTAAAAAAAGTGGATGTGATTTGAATAGGAAGAATTTGACTTATAGAAAGTTAAAATTAGAATCTCAAATTGTAATAATTTATGAATAATAGAATGAAAATCTGACATATTACCACATTTATTTTTAATAACAAAATAGTTTTTGTAAGAATTTTCGATTTGATGAAAAACACATACTTTGGTATAACCAGTCTACAGATAGAATATTTGAAACTCTTATTCAAAAGAAGTTTTCAAAGTTTCTTAGCATTCTTGTATTTCATACATATCTATTTTCTTTCCTTAAGTTAATACCTCTTACTTAAACTACACCTTAATGCACTTTGTTTATTCTAAGATCTTCTTTCAACTGTATAAAACATACAGTTGGTTCTATAAACCGAATAGGAATTGTAGCATCGCATGAGAGTGTATTTTACATTTAGAGACAAAGTCCCCCACAATCAATCCCTTCGATGGGTGTTTGAAGTTCGTTGAATATTTCATGTTTTCATTTCAATTCAGGAGACCTGCCATTTTAGAATTCATGGGCTCCCTTAGACCTATTTCGAATGCGAACTTAACAAATGGGAGATCGCATACATGGGGTATCTTTCTCGAATAAACTACAGGAGAAGACCCCGATTGCGTTCAGATTCATAGATTAGGGCATGTAGTAAGTGCTTGCAAATAACCATTTTGGTGAATGGATGGCTTGGGGAAACAAAGAATGGAATCTCAGAATGTTTTGATAAAGCTATTCTAAATATTGAAAGCATTCGAAAGACCCGAAAAGTGGCAAGAATTCTGAATATTTGATTTAACTTTCCAGACAATAATTTGTATGTTTTATTCTGTATATTTCATTTAACTTTTCCAGCAATTGTTTGTATATTTTTGATACATTTGCATATTATCAGTATTATTTCAATGCAGTTATCCTAATAGAAAATACAAAGAAATAAAAGCTTTCCGATTCGAATAATTAAATAGGAAAAATTCATGATCAAAAGGAATATTTCTCGGATTTAAAAAGGCTACATTTTACATAGATTTTATACTGCTTTTTATATCTCTCTTGATATTTTTAAAGACAAAATCGACATCTTTAAAAAGAATTTTTAAAAGATATTTATATAGTGTGTGTTGCAGAAAATGTGATTGATGAAATGCATAGAAAAGTATAAATGGATTTGATTTTAAGCGTTATTTTAGTTGATTTGTAATTTTCAACAGAATTGAGAGCCACATTATTCATTATGTCGTTGTTTATTTGTTTGTTCCTCATTTTGTTTGTCATTGTAAACTATGTTTTTACTATCTTAATTAGTTTGATGAAGTAAAGAAAATTTATTTGAACTGTCCTATACATTTAGCTTAGCAATATTTTCAAAAGGATATAAATAGTTTTATTATTCATAAAATGGCGTAAAGCCAACGGTATAGTAACTAATAAAGATATTATTATGCTATAATAAACAATTTTTTTTCATTCCAGCACAGTGTGGGAAGCATCCAAGAACCCTAATATTTTTGATCATCCTATTTCACATACCATTCTCCAGTGTGCCGTGAGGTTTACTATTACATTTTGTGCATCGGCTACTATAGGAGTGATATTTGCATTGATGGCAGCTTTAATATCCTTTGATGGTCTAAAGTTATGACTTATTAAAGTTAACGCTATGTTACTCGTTAATGTTATGCTACAATAGATTATATGTTAATGTTAATGTTACATCTTAATATTAATGTTATATTATGTTATTTTAATGTACTAAAAAGCTAAATTAATTTTACATAATAAGTTATGCTTTATGCTAATGTTAATGTTATGCTACATCTTAATATCAATGTTATGTTATGCTATTTAAATGTACTGTTTAGCTATGTTAATGTTATATAATGATCTGGAACACTAAAATATATTAATGTTATGTTATATGTTAATGTTGTATGGTATGTTATGACAAGTTAAGACTTAATGTAATATTATTATGTTATATGTTAACGTTTGTTAATTTTATTTCAACGCTTGATATAAATTAGAAGAATGAGTCGATGTAAGAAGGAAGCTTGTGCACCCTTATACTTGTTAGATTGCGCTTGGCAATGTACATTACAGAAAGAATATGATGGGACATAAATTCTACGATTATAATGTGAAACTATTTGTTGATATTAAGAATACTTTTTGCAGAGAAGTCTACAGATTCGCTGCATTTCTAGGTTGGGAATTTCAGTGTTCAGATAATTATTTGTCATTTCTGAGAGTATTTAGAATTTAAACTTAATTGCAACGAAAAATTTCCAAATTCTAATCGAGTACTTTGTTTATACCATTTTTTTGGCACTTAGGATAGAAAATAACAAAAAAAATATTACAACAGTTAGTCAAAGTTAAGGAAATAAACTAAATAAGAAAACTTTATTTTAATCTTATTAGGAAGTAAAACAAGAATATTTCAATATTTAAAAATTAATTTTTAAATATGTTTTTAAAATTTATCGTCAAGACGTTCCTCAAGTTTTTCATATTTTGAAATATATGATTCTAAAATTATGTATGCTAAGAAAAATTACTAAGCATTTATGTAGTGACAAAATGATTTTGTAATGGCGGAATTAAATGTAACATCCTTTGTAAGCTCCGAAATAATTTTATTAATTTTCTTTATTGCTTCAAAAAATTATTAGCTTAATGTTTCAAAAAGTACCTAATAATTTTTTTTCCTGATGGAACGAATATTAAATAGGTCGCTTAACCCACAAATTTGAAGTCTTTATACATTTATTGTCTCACCTCAACTAATATCGTTGTATTTTTCTACAATTCGACAGTGATTCAAAAAGTACTTGTTTTTGAGGATAAAGGGCTGTTCTAAAAAAGTTTGGTATCACCATTGTGCATCATCATCTGCTGACCTATGAATCAGAGTCAAATGTTTTCTTTCATCTAGTGCAAAAACACATTTGACACTGATTCATAGGTTAGTTATTGTTTTAATCGCATCGAGTTGCAATCACTATTTTGCGTTGAGTAGTCACCATAGATGAGACATAGATTCATCATTGTTTTCTGAAACTAACCAACAAGCAAAACTCTGGATTACTTTTAGTGAATATGCTCCGAAGAAAGGCGAAGACGGTCCCATTAGCTGGAAAACATATGATGCTGATTCTTTTTGAGTGGAGAAGAATATTATACTCAGAAAAAGGGAAAAAACTGAGCAATTGATCTGTAGTGATTTACCCTATTTTCTTTTCTCATTTCTAATAAAGGTACTTTTTGAAATCCCTTCAGATTTTTTTTTCCTAATTACTTTGATATATTGTCCAAAAGATAAAGCTGGAGTTTCAAAGAATCAGGCTGAAAACTTTGTCCTCTCTCGTTTTAGTCTTGATCGTTTGAGCTATATTCAGCGCAGAAAATATTATATACACTTAAAAGCTCTATTTATATAAAGTAGGCATTCTGCTTAAAAATATTGTTTATTAAAACTTTACTCCGTTTTATATGAAGTTTCCAAATGTTTTTTAAAGTACTTAATTCATAAGAAACCAGTAATTGTTTTTGATCTAAAATGGATAGAGTATGGTATCAGATATTTTAAAACTGACGCAAGCTTAAATTTTGATTTTTTTTTCCACTTCAGAAGTCTTAAAAGCATGATAAACAAGTACAATGTTTTTTCATGAGGTGACACTTAAAAAAGTCATCAAATCTACAAAGAATTTTTAAATCTAAATATTTGGCAAAAACGAATTATTCATACCATGGAAAAAAGTTTATCTTTATGATTGTTTATTTGCTTTTCTCCTTGATTTTTTTTAGAAACTCGAGGTTATAAAAAGAGTATGTTAAATATTTTCACTACTGTTAAACATTAAATCGGATTGGAAATCACTTGCACAGATGCCTCCCTGATTAGAGAATTTTACAGAAATTCATAAGAAAAAAATGCTGATTAATTAATATACACGAATTGTAAACTAAAATTGTGGATTTTGAATGCTTGGAAATAATAATAAAGCAAATATATACAGAGGAAAATAAATGAATGGTTTGGAATATAATATTTTAAAGATTCTGTCAGTAACATTAATCAACTTTTAATCATCGAAAGCCATATGAAACGTTGTAATTATCCAAATCAAATCTTTATCTGAGTGTTTCAAACCGAGAGCTGTCTCATACGATTAATTTTTAATGGAATCGGAACATTGCTTTGAAATTCAAGCAATTAAAGATCACTCAAACAGTTACCTGACATTTAATTAAAGAGATATCTTTGGTATATATTTCTTCTTGGACTTTAATTAATTTTCAATGTTCTCGTGAGTTTAATAAATCGTAGGATCAAAGTTATCGAAATATTCTAAGCATGCCTTGAATCATATTATTCTGTTTTAATGTTGTTTGAAATATTGTTGAAATGAAAAATGAATAGTTACTTTAGATAATTGAAATGTTGGTTATATTTTAAGAGTAAATATAATTAAATATTTGTAAATGACATATTGCAAATAACTGAACTGGCTGTATAAAACAAATTTTCCCTACTTATAATTTTCAAATTAATTTGCAATGTATTTGAGTATTAGCATGTTCATATACGCATATATTATAGCATATTTATACTGAATTGTTCATTTGATAAATCAATCGTATACGAACTGTTTCGGTAATTTTTTGTTGTTTAATTTTGTATTGTATATAAGAATATTGTAAATTCAGAACATTATAACTTATTATAAACACTATACACTATTCATACTTTTTATCTGATGATTCGTACACTGACTTAACATAATTTCCATTTACTTAAATATATAGCTCTACGTCAGTATCCATCCCTGGAGTTTGGTATGATATTAATTTTTATTTATGCTCCATATTGTGTAGCGGAAGTCTTGCAATTATCAGGTACTAATGGATTTTATAAATATCTATAAATAATATTGTAATTTAGAAATAATTTTCAACAAAATGAAACTTCTGAAGCTTCATAGCACAGTGTTCCGATATTTTTGTAGAAAATGTGTAATGTATAAGAGGATCGCTCAAGAAGTCCTTAGAAATTCCAAGAGCTGGTGCTCTTAGCATTGAAAATGGTTTGCTTTTAGTGAGCATCATGACTCACTAGACAGCTGTCTAAGTCCCAGTTACCTATATTCGTGATCATGGCCCTTTCACAGTTCAAAAATTCTTCATCATAACTTTTCCGGCCTATGAGACCATCTTCGTCTTTTTTTAAAAACGATTCACGGGGAGACACTCGATGTTTTGATTTATGCTGAATTTCCGGTGCTTGATGAGAAATTCAAGTTTTTCCGACGGTGACAACTCGACGCAAAATGGAGTGGACAACTCGACGTGGCAGATATCAAATTTTGATTTGGCAGCAAAGGACTTCCACCTCTAAGCTAATTTATGAATCAATATCAAATTTGTTTCGACTCCGTTTAACAGATGGCAGCACCCAATGGAAACAACAATTTACCTTAATGAAGCCATACGTCTTCAAATACAAGAGATTTTTGAACAATTCTTGTAAGATAGAATTGAAGAAATACAGCTTTAAAAGTAGCGTTAGTTACATACTACTTTAAAAGTAGGATTTAGTAAATACAGAGTTAAACGTAGGGTTAAGAAATACAGCTTTAAAGTGGGATTAAATAAATACAGTTTTAAAAGTAGAGTTAAAAAACATACCCCTTTACTCGTCTTACTAGTGCGCCTTCCCGTCAATCGGACTTCTCTGTTTCTTTACTGTTTTAATCTCTTTTCTGCTTTTAATGTCATATTAGTCGTATAGGGTAATGAAGTAAATGTAAGAGAAATTTAATTTTAGTAGTCACAAAGGAAAATTATTTTATTTTCAGTAAAAAAAGTTGTTCGAAATGCTTAAAATTATTTGAAATATTTTAAATAATAAGAAAGTTACACATATGAAATGAACAAACATATGCAAAAAATATGAAATTTTCGAATTTGTGGAAAAACGATACAGTTAATGGATTAAAATAGGGTAAATAATTATTGGTTTGAAAATAGAATGGAATAAATCCAGTTAAAAATGTAGGGTTTAAGAACAGTTCTAATGATATAATTTCGAATAATCAATGTTCTTATTCTCCTAAGCCATTAAGGTCTTAATGGGAAACGAAGAACTAAAAACAAATTGACTAACAGATCGTGGCTTCAAAATAAGGCGCTCCTGCACGTAATTACACCACCGAATTTCCAGTACCTAAACACAAATATGAATCCTTCTTTCTAGGGATTCTGGCCATATTGTTCAATGGAATTGTGATGTCTCACTACACCCATCTCAATCTCTCTCCCTTTGTGCAACGAACAATGCAAGTCACTCTCAGAAGCATCGCTTTCATATCGGGTAAAAGATTCTAATTTTCTCTTTCTCTGTGTTCCCTCTCCTTTTGTGAGGGGGATAGTCGGTGCCCTAGACGTAGAAAGTCCTTTTTCTCAAAACAGAAAGGTATGCGATTCATTAAATTCTGGATGATAAGAATCAATAAGACTTGTTGACGAAAGGGAGGTTAAAAAAAAGGATCAATTTTTTCTTGTACTTTTGAAAATTTATTGTGATGCATAATATAAGGCTGAAAAGTTGTGTAAGGAAAATAATCAGAAAATACTTGTATTCTTCAAAGTGTTAATACTCCAAAATATAGACGTTTCTTAAGAATATTTTAGGTTTAGTTTAAAATGAGTATTTTGAAAACATTTACTCAAGATTGAC
Source organism: Nephila pilipes (assembly GCA_019974015.1). NCBI lineage: Eukaryota > Metazoa > Arthropoda > Arachnida > Araneae > Nephilidae > Nephila > Nephila pilipes. Next base: position 111,654 of record BMAW01125188.1, on the reverse strand, counting down.
AATCCAGATAAAATAAAGACCTGAAAAGTTGAAATCCTTAGCAATCAAAATTTAACCTTCTAAATGTATTAAAAATCCACTTCATCTCAATACTTCATAAGAATAGTTTACATTTATTATAGATATTAGATAAAATGAAGGAAATTCGATGTAATAAATCAAATCGAAAATTTTCTTTAGAATAAATGATAACAGGTTCCTCTCTTATAAAACCAGGAATTCACTTGTATCCTCTTTAAGTCAAGCAAATGCATTATCGACCTGTATTTAGAGATATATAAATCAAAGGTGGATGAATTAAAATATTTGCAGATAATCGACCTGGAAAAAGTTACCTGAAATCCCTCATTTGATATACTTTTTAAAATATAATTTTATCATTCGTTAAAGGCTATATCAATTATTCATCCAAATGAGCTAGGTGTTTTTTTATCTTTACTTAAAGAATTAAAATTTGGATTAATATTTGATAATATAGGACATTACGGTTCTTTGACGTTTTGAAGACATGATATTTATTAATTTCCTCTCTTGGTTTTATAAACACAATAACGCTAAAAATATTGCTTCTCATAAATACGCTCTACAATATTTGGAAGCCTGTTAAAGGTTGTTTCAGAAATTATTAGAGAAGTTCCTCCTTAATCACCGAATTTAAAGTATACTTAAGGATTTTTTTTAAAATGTTGGAGATTTAAGTCTTTAGAAAGATTATTTTGATTTATTAAAGCATCTACAGTTGTAAGGCGTATTAAGATTTCCGTGAGTGCAAATGGTTCGCGATCTAAACATTAAGAAACTCTAACTTAAACGAAATTTTCCTTTGCTTTCTGAAGTGAATGGAAGTCATTTTTAATTTTACTCCTCTAAATAATACTTTAAATTATATTAGTTTTTTTATAGCGTATGATACGGCCTTTTCTGCTAATTTCTTTATAAAATAATTATTGTAACCAAAGAAAGATTCAGCATGATAAAATAGAGTGGTTACCCTTTTTTAGAACGATTTCGGGCCGTTGTTTTAATATGTTAAATTTAAAGACTTTTTTTTTCAAATGGCATCTCTGATAACATTGTTTCTGGTCTATAAGTCTGCATTGTGCATTCCATGATAGAAGAGACTTTCATAAAATTACCAATTGGATAGCTTACTATTCTTCTTTCTCAACTTTCCTGAGTTCATCAATCTAAGTGTGTTTGCATTTCAAAATTACTTTTTTCGGCAGATCAAAGGTACAATAGTACATATGTGAAATATCAGAGAATTTTCCTAGAACATGTAATATATATGCAATATTTGAACGTTTATTTTTATAAGGAATGCATGTGGGTATATTTTTGAATATAACTGGTGACTTTAATTTGACACTTGTTTCCATCTTTGCAAGTCGTTTGGATGGAGAAATAAAAATTCTTCTGTAAATATCAGACATAATTTATTCTTCTAAAAATATTATAAGATGAATTTAACATTGTTTCCCAATCTTCTTATTTTTAATTTCCTATTGTGAGAGATAAACGAGACAATCATTAAGAATACACTTAAGTTTTGTTTGCATTCTTGCAGCCAAGTACAGATATTTTTTTCTCCGCAATTTTATAACAAATACATTTTTTGTAGCAATTATTTAGATAAACTCTTTCTTCATCTAGGGTAATAAAGCATTTCCTTTTATCTCTTGCTAAACAGTTTCTATACATAACTCTACAAAATGTCTTGCCACCTACCTCGAAAGAAGAAAGGGACTGCTAGATTTGTTTGAATTTTTTCTAAGCTGTAAATCTTCGCTTATTATTTTTATTACTAGGAACTGATTTAATATCATACTGCTATTTCGTTTTCATGGGTTAATACGTGTTTGATCGCAGTTGGTTTGTATCCAAGATGACCACTAATCTCTGAATGAAAGAGGGTTATGAATAATATAGAATTACTGACATTGATAACTCATTTAAATTTAGCAAAATTACATACATTAGAAAAGAGGTGAAAATGATGAAATAAGATTAATTGTACTTACATGATTCGTGGAAAACGATTCTAAAAATATGAGTACTAAGTGAAAAAATAGAATATGAGGAATTAGAATTGTGACGTAAAAACATATCTAAAGAAAAAAGAAGAGCGGTAAAAATTCTAAAATAGGAAAAAGAATTTTAATGTCTAAAAATAAATTAATAATAAGAATTGAAAAAAAGCTGAATGCAGATTGTAGAAAAATTATGAAAACTGATTAATTCGATTCCGTGACTCCCCCCCCCTCCCGAAACAACATTCCCATCAATGGTAAGCATTATTTCCAAGAATTTAATAAAATGATCCATTTTGATAGAAAAACAAATTTTACTAAACCCTGCAATGAGAAGTAACCTTCGAATCTATCTAGTTGGTTGTATTTAAGAGAGGAAACTTTAATGTGAAGCCAGGTATATATATATATATATAACACATGGATCAATAAGTTCCGAGACTAACCCAGAGATGGCGCTCGTAGTAAACCAGTAACCAGGTCTTTCTAGAGTACTAACCTTTGCTTGAAACGTGTCAAAATTTTAAGTCGATCGGACCAGAAACAGCTGAGTTATCGAGGTTGGAGTAAAGTCGTTTTGTAATTAGTTTGCTTAAAAAATGGAAAAAACCGAGTTTCGTGTTCTGATAAAACATTGTTTTTTAATGGGTAAAAACACCGTGCGAGCGAAACAATGGATTGAAAAATGTTACCCGGACTCTTGTCCATCAAAAGCAACGATTTGTCGGTGGTTTGCCGAGTTTAAACGTGGTCGTACCGACACAAATGACGCGGAACGCTCGGGTAGACCTGTGGAAGCCGTTACACCGGAAAATGTGAGTGAAGTGACAAAAATTATAATGAAAGATCGTAAAGTGAAGCTCCGTGAGATTGCTGAGATGACACAGATATCATATGGAAGTGTATTTACTATCCTTCATGAAAAATTGAGCATGAAAAAGGTTTTTTCCAAGTGGGTGCCGCGATTGCTTTCGATGGAACAAAAACAGCAAAGAGTCGATGATTCAGAAAGCTGTTTATCGCTATTTACTCGCAACAAAAAAGATTTCTTGCGTCGTTACGTGACCATGGACGAAACATGGATACATCACTACACTCCAGAGTCGAAGCGGCAGTCATCTGAGTGGCGCACAGCTGGCGAAAGCCGTCCGAAGCGTCCGAAATCGCAGCAGTCAGCTGGCAAAGTCATGGCGTCAGTTTTTTGGGATACGCATGGCGTGATTTTCATTGACTACCTCGAAAAAGGTAAATCGATCAACAGTGATTATTATATTGACTTGCTGGTGCGTTTGAAGGAGGAAATCGCTTAAAAACGACCGCACAGTCTCGGGACTTATTGATCCATGTGTTATATATATATATATATATATATATATATATATATATATATATATATATATATTGTACAGTATTTGAATGAGATCCGATCTCTGAAATAACGATTTCGAGCGAATGATTAACGGTAAGTGTTCATAACATCTTTCGCTCAGATTCCCAACAATCTAAAAAACTGCAATAGCTTATGGAAAAATTCCGAGCTTCCTATAAATTTCATCGAAAGAGGAACATTAAAAATTCCATTAACTAAACACAAAATATTGTGAATTCACAATTTGCTACTAGTAAAAATAAGAATTATATCTAATGGTTTTATAAGCCTGGCAGCACGATTTTGCTCTGTAAGATCCGCAGTAAAATATTCAGCCGTCCAATTTAATACCTTTCTTACATGGAATTTTCATGTCAATTCCACATTCATAACGTTTAATGACTTCCGATATAAGCGAAATCTTAATTAAGAAAGCAATAGAAAATTTGTACCCTTAGAAAACAATAGTGATCAAAAGTGAGAATTTGGATAACCTTTTTGACAAGAATAATTAAAAGCAGAACCTTTATACTCTGTAAAAATCCTGGTATTCTCTAATAATTGCTCTGATATCCATAGTTCAAATCAAATTAAATATCTGAAGAAACTCCAAGCACATCACTCGTTAAACGTGAATGAAGATCATAATGTCTAAAACGACAATGGTTACAACAGGAAAAAGTAACGTTCCTACATTTTTAATCATTATAACTAGCACTGTTAAATAATATAATTAAAAATAACTCCGGTAAAAAATGAGTTTTTTAAACATGTGTTTCCTTTTAAACTTCACACTTTGCGTAAGATAATTTTTTATACATTAAAAGTTTAAGAGGGGATAGTTTAATTTGCTGGTTTCAATATTCAACTGTTTCATGTTGTAAACAAATGGAATTAAGAGTAAAACTTAATTCTTTAAGTAATTAGATTTAATCAATTAATTTTTATTAGTTATAATTAAATTATCGGGTACTTGTCTATTAAAGCGGCGCCCTCTAAATTAAAAATACGCCAATGTCGCCAAGCTAGTTAAAAGCGCCAAGTAAGCGGAGCGCGAAATTGAAATGTAGGAAAACAAATAACACACCAATAAATAATATAAAACTTTTTAAAGTAATATTTTTATTTAATAATCTTTTATATATTTAGTGATAAATCTCATCTCAATAAGTACTATAAGAATTTAGATGTTTAATATTAATATTTACATAATTTTTAGAACATTAATCAACATAAAAGGCCATATTTCCGAAATTGCATTCACTATTTTATAGAAAGCATTTTTTTTCTCTACATATTTCCTCCACGTAAATTCTACCAGATACGATTCTAGATGATGCCGAGCCGTGCCGTTTCTTGCTAAGCCACTTTGCGGAAACCCGCAGTCTTTTAACATTTTGAGTATGAAATACCGTTGACGTATCTACAAAATTGTACTTATGGTTCTCCGTGAAATCTGTAAAACCAGCATCCATTTCGCTGTTTGGTAAATTGAAAATTGTTAACGACAATTTCAAAGGCTACAAAATTGGTATTTAAAAAAAATATACGAAATCAGTAACGTTAACAAGAAAGCAATATTTTACTAAAATGATGAAGTGCTGTTTCTTTAGGACTGCAACCTTAGGAGTTTACAACCAAACATGGCGATAAAACATACTGCTTGGCAATTTTCCGTCTAATCCGAAATCGTAATTTGGCGGGCGCCACTATAATGGGCAAGTATCAATTATGGTATTGTCATCCGAAACAATCGTGTATAGAAAATTTCAGCTCGATCGAGCACTTTTTAAATTGTGAGGAAAAAGCTTTTCAAAGTTTTGACCCAGACATAGTTTCAATGTGAGTAGAAGAAAACCTATTAAAAAGTAACGGAAAATAAAGATTAGTAGTTAAGATCCATAATAACCATTAGGGGCCATATTATAACGTAGTCTCCCCTAACGTTCCGTAATTACAACTATTTAACATAAAACATTTATCAGTTTGCTATCAAATTTGTATGTTTATTGTTTCTCAAGATGTGTTTAGTTTATTTATATTAGATTGCGGCGTCGGTGTATCTCTTTTCTTGTTACCATTTTGACTTCACATTGCAAACATTTGATACAATATGTATATTTGTCGAATATTTATTTAAAGTACTCTTTTCGCATGTAGAGGTAAAGATTGACGACTTTTTTCTTTAGATGTTGCTTACAATGAAATTGGGAATTTTTGTAGTATGCATTTCACAGCATTTTTTTATATAATTACAGGATACCATTTTTTCTCATCCTAAAACTCAAAAACGTTAACTTCGTGCACACACATTCGTGTTTGCAACTGGCATTTTGAAACAAGAATGAATTTAGAAATGTCTGGTGATAATTTTAATTTCAAATACTAATCAGTTGCCAGGAATTGTTTTCCCAAAATATTTACATTCCTTTAATTTTTTCATCGAAGTTGATCTAAAAATGTATAAACATCCTCTATCTAACGAATCTTATGTGACATGCCATTTGAAGAAGGAAGTAATATTAACTTTATTTTTCCAATATCAAATAATTACCATATTTTCATAATGTTAACATAAGTTAATATTTATTACTTATATGTTATAGAAAGTACAAAAAAAATGTTTATGTTAAATGTGTGTTATTACATTTTTACGCACATTCAGCAAATTTTGAAGTAGAGTAATAATCGAACAGACGAGGCTAATATAAATTATACAACAGGGAAACAAGACTTAGAAATATATTTTATGTAATGCGTTACAATGAACAGATTTCTCCACAAAAGAATATCTATTCTTAGCAATACCTTACAGGTTTTTTTTAACAATGATAAGACATTGAAGCTCTTTGTGTGAAATTCCAGATACTTAATATTCAGGATAATTGTCTCGATAATATTTTTGCTATCAAGAATCATTCTTAAATTTAGTAGCCATTTAGAAATTTTAAATAAGGAATTGTATAGAAACATTCACAAAGAAATAATCTTTTGCATAATTTCGCAACAAACCTTGTAAGAATCAACAATTTATTAGTTATTTGGCTATTACTTCAGTTAATCATGATTAAATTCTAGAACTACTTGAATAATGTTCTAATTATAAATAATTATTCTTCCCATTATTAAAATTTCTTAAATTATTAATTGAGGTTGGATACTTGTAAATTTCTTTCTTGGATAGTTATAAAATGGCATTAGCAATTTATTTGATTTTTTTTTATTACCGCTATAGACCAAGCATTGAAATTAGTTAAACTATATTCTAGTTTATTTTGATTGAAATGAATAATTTCTAATAACCAAAAATAAATAATAGGATTTAGTAAATATGTAGTAATGACAATTAAATCTGTATACACTATAACAATTAGGAGTCAAACAATGAGTCAAAAGAGTTACCATTCTGTATCAGGATTTAAGACGAAAATTGAAAATAACAAGAATTACGATTTCAAAACTATTTACGTGGAATTAAATTAAATTACTTTTAAATGACCATTCCATTTCAACAATTGCCATAATCCTGCTCGTCTGTAAAAAGTTAGTGTTTTCCATTGCATTAAAAATCACAACAACAGAATATAATATGAAAACTGAAGAAATGTTTCAACATCATAACCTTTAAATAGAACCGTAAAATAGCAGTAGTGAACATTTTTTATTCTCTTTAAAGTTATAAAAAAAAATTTACGATAAAAACATTGAAAAGAGATGAATTCATACATTAAAGAAAACTATATCTCTCTGTTATTACTTCTACCCGATGTCATTATAAATTACTTAAACAATCACTAACTAATAGTCCAATGAATAGAAATCCCCTCTGATGATAACAAAGCTCTTTTATTCAAAATCCAATCCCTTACATGAATAATGACTAATTATTCATGTGTCATGATCGTATTATTCACGTCTGATCTCACATTTAATATGAAAATTTAGTTTTTATCTTTCCGAACTTTTATCTTTCCGGGTTCGAGCCTTTGGAATATTTACAGATGATGTTCGAATCCTTGACACTTTCTAGAATCCTCTCTTAAAGTTTTTTACTCAACGGAACTTTGATATAGATATCTCATATTTTAATAACTCCAGCTCACTATACTTACCACTACTTAAACTACCAACCCTCATATTAAGCACTTCACTGCCTTTATATGCATCTCCTCAATTCTATTCATTACACTTCAATACCACTAATCTAATCTACACAAGTCACGTTTCATTTATTGGAAGAGATTTGCAATTGAACTAAATTCATTTGATGTCACCGAAGTATTTAAAAGGGAAAAACGCGATAGAGAGAGCCCATGTCATGAAGTAAAATTTTATTTTGTAAATAAAAAAAAATCTGCTAACCAAATTTCGATATTTTTAAAAATTCATGTCCTTAATGTTAGTAAAAATTAAAGCCCTCACTATTCTTCCGTAAAACTCAGATATCAACTATACCAAATAAACGTCACAAGATAGGGTCATTAATGCAGAAATTGCTCCAAACTTGTAGGAAATTTCAAAGCTTTAATGAATCTGAGACGTGTCGGTTAAAATTTAGTAGTTGGTAAAGTTCCAAGTTTTAACGGTAGTCAGCTTATATTCTATTCCGTTTTAATTAAAAGCGACCTTTTAGACTGTTATGCTTGGAGTTCGCACGTAATTCAACACTTAAATGCGGCTAGTGTGTCTTGAAATTTACTATAGTCTTTCCCTTTTCTGTATCAAATTTTACGATCTCATTTGAATAACCGAATATCTATTTTTGCTCATTGGAATGAAAAAGAAATGACATTTTAGTAGGAAAATGTAGCGCTCAATATTATTCTGGTAACGTTAAGAAATTCCCAGCATTCTTATATTTTAGAGGATCGAAGGTAAATTACATCAAATATTCATAACATTCCTAATTCTTAAAAGGAAATTTCAAATTTTAACATATATATATTATTTGGATGGTGAAACCCAAGAAAGAAAAAAAAAGCGGATTTGTCTACAGAGTTATTAATAGTACTATCTGTTTGTATGATTTGCTAATTTGTTTTTTAAAGAAGAATTAAAAAATCAAATTTTCTTTTAGTTGTTGCGATATAATTCATTTAAAAGTTCAGAATTCTTCAAAATACGCAAAAATGTTTAAAAATAGTTTTTGTCAACTTTACACAAACATACAATAACGATAGTTTCATATTAAAAATTCTGAAATTCAAAGTTGCTTTTTGATAATTTATGTTACACAATGGTTTCTTTGTCCCTTGAATCTTGAAAATAATTATTCTTGGTTAAATATCCACAAATAAATAATTTTTTTTGGATATTCGATAGTGTCTCGAATCAATAAAACATTCGACGAGATGTTAAAAATATTTCAAAATAATTCTCTATTATAACATTGGATATATATAATTTTGTTTTAATTTTATATTTTCCCTTCATAATGCATTAAAGACATGCGAATAAATAATTAAAAAACTTTTTCGATTTTTAATTACTCAAGATTTTTAATATTTCATTAATGTGAATATTTTAATAATGCGCTTATAGGAAAGCAGAGCTGGACAAGTTGAAACAGAATGGGTACTCTCATTATACACCTTTATATACAGGATGCCTAGTAAAGTCTGTCCCCCCCTTTAAATTACGAAAGGTTTCACTTATAGTCATAAAAGTGGTGTCTAGTTACAGTAAAATATTTAAGTGCTTCTAGATGAGACCACTGACAGTACCCCCTGGTGGAAAACTGCCTAGTAAAGGAACCTATTTCGAAAACGGTAAGATGTATGGGAAAAAGTGAATCACAAAATTATAGAGTATCATCAGCTTTTGTACGAAAATACATCGTGTTCTCATAGATGGTGAAAACAGAATGCTTAAAAACACAGTTGGGGGTATCCCCACTGGAAAACTTATATTGAAATTAAGTAAGGTGAACGGGGCGACCACTCTTTGAAGCCATAATATCCGATTATTTGCAGCCCGATAGTCTCTATCAGGTACTGTTTCACTTGTGACGTCTAGTGTGAAGACACCTGTCGTGTTGGAACCACACATTTCGGAGTTTGAAGCAACGGCAGGCTTTCAACAAATTCTGGTATTGCGTCCTGCAGAAGCTCTAAATATTGAGTGCCCTGGTAAGATACTGAGCCGATCAGCCTGTTATTTTAAATTCCTCTCGAAACATTTATTGAAAACCTCATTTGATGGCGAACGTCGGTAAGATATGGAGTTTCCGTCATCCAATAATGGGTGTTCTGTATACAGTACATTTCATTCTGCGAAAAGTATGCCTCGTGCGTTCACACTGCATCTGCTAAGAATGCTGGCTAGACCTCTATTGGGCTCATGATAAAGATACTCCAAACATAGCGCCTTGCTGCTCATCCATTCAGAAATGGCTAATGAGGCGTTGGTATGTATATATGGGATCTTAATTTGTTTAGAATTTCCCAAAAGAGACTTTTTGAGAGGCCATAGTTTTCTCTTATCTCTCTTGAGCTTCTGTTCGGATATGAGAAGGCGTATGATGATACATCTTACAGTTGTACCTACCTTTCTACCTTAGCTGATAGGTCTGATCGAGGTCGGCAAGTCAACCAGCCCATTTCCCTTAAGCGTTTCAAAATTTTCGTGACTTTTCATGAAGGATGCGGACCTTCAGGGAAACGCTGCCGATACAATTTCACTGCTGATCTTGCCTTGCCCCCACATTCACCGTAAAACAGATCCTTCTCGAAATATTGATTTTTAAAACAACGCTTCAAAGCCCGAAGTGATATCTCGTTTACCCCGACGTACAACCCCGAAGTGATATCTCGTTTATAGTTGTCTTTGGTGAACAGGGGTAATGTTTCATATGTATTCGTATAAAGCACAATATCGCCCACCAAGCGCAAGTTGAGTTGAATTGATGCGTTTTGCAATACGACTTTGCACCATCTACATATTGTCTACTCCGTTTGTACAAACAATTAGTTCAAGGCTACCCTCGCAGGGTTTGAACCTAGCCTTCTCGATTGGGAATTATACCCGATATCACTGCGTCAGATGTTGCCTTGTTTTCGTCCGATATAGGTTGAGTGGTCAGCTGAGATCTTAGATCTTGCGGCCCTTGATCCATAATAAACATGCTGTAGGATAAGTTTCTTCAGCCTATTACTTACTTGTCATGAAAATTACAATTTTCACAGGAAAATTTTTTTAAAAACTTTCCCAGAAAAATTAAGAATTTTAAAAATAAAAATAGTAATTTATAGGAAGAATATAGAGAAAACATTAATATTTAACTATTGGTTGGAATTAGTTTTGCGTCGGAAGAGAAATTTCAGTGGTTACCCAATCAGATAGCAACTTTTCTCGCTGGTTAATAACCAGAGAAGGAAAAAAAAAATCCTGACAGCTTTGGAGTAGCTAACTCAAAAGCTAGCTATCCTCTTGATAGAGAGCATTGTTCCGTAAGGGAATAACGTTTATAGTTCTAATCTGGAAAATTGAATACAATTTTGAATTAATAAAAATAGAGGTAAAATGAAATTTTTTTCTTTGAGCAAAATATTTCTTTATCTATTTACGCAATTGTCCTAAGAACATTCTTCAATTCTTTAAAGCGCTCTGTTCTCGATAGTTTTAATATTAGGAAAAAAGGCATTTTCTTGAGAAGTTTATAACAAAGTCTTTATGAGTGGAGATATGAATGGAATTCCAAATGTCTTCCTTTCTCATGAATCATCGAGCCTCTAAAATTTGTCTGAGCATCATAATTTGTTCACCTTCTAAGGAATTTATATGGATTTTATCTGCATGCTCCAGACTGAGCTAGAGTAGTCAAGGACTGGCTTTGTCTGAAAGATAACCTTTTCTCCTTTCGTTCAAGAGCCGTGACGTCACAGTTTCGGAAATCACATACAAACACTTGTGCGTTTTAAGTGTTCTGTTTTTACTATTTATGTCCAAAAGGTGTCTTTTCGTGCTAAATTGACAATGCTCTACAACTTTCTAATACTCTTCCCCCTATCTCTTACTATTTTTGAGATAGGAGCACTGACTCCGCAGTTTTCCACCAGGGTATGATTTCAGTGATCTTATCTTTAATAGGGCATAGCCCCTTTACTACACCTAGTTAGAGACCCCTTTTAAGACTATAGCTGTAGCCAATCGGATGTTAAGAGAGGGGTAATGGGCTTTATTGGGCTCCCTGTATAAACTGAAGTAATTATCAAAGCTCAATTTACTCTCATAACAGATTTGCCACAAGTTTTAATTTCTAAAGAACTAGATTATAACTTGTGAATATTTTCGATGAACATTATTTTTGATTCGAAGAATTGAATTAATTAAAATAGTTTCGTCAACTTGATTAAAATAGAACTCATATTCCTTCCATACATATTGTACAATTATTTATATGTTTTCTACAAAATTAACACCTGCACTTTGATGTCAGTTGTCAATCGATTAATTCTTAATCCTGAATGTTGTTAAAATAATTTTATTTATAAATTGCTATTTTTAAATCATTTGATAAAAAATAAAAATATCTAGAACTTTGTAACATTTCTCGTGTTTTAACTACCAATAAAACAAGACAATAGTAAAAAAGCACTATCTTGAAAGTTCGCAACGAAAATGGCGCGAGAAAATCTGCTTTCGTTCTCACCAAAACTATCAAAAAAGTACAAACCTTTTTCTTTTGTGTAATCTGTCTTTCTTCATCATTACCTGAACTACTACTAGTCTAATGCTGTCGACTCAAGCCGGTGATTTACGCTCAGGTCTATCGAATTTTGGAGCTTACAGAAAGCGTCCTTTTTTCATGGTGATAAATGAAGTTTTAGGAGACCTTTGAAATCTAATTTAGAAGCCTTTAGTAGAAAAAAAAAAACCCATCATTATATTCTTTTTTACATTTAATAAAGCATCTTTTTCAGGATCTTCTCATGAATGGCCTTAAGTAGTGACTACTTAACAGTGTGTTTATATTTTAGATTTAACTTGGTTCCACTAAGTGAGATAAAATATTTTGTAAAGTATTATGTGTTTTACATAAAGAATGCGAAATTACGAACTTTTTGAAATATTTTTGTGAAAATGATAACTTTTTAAAACAAGTATTTAAGAAAAATGTGATTTTTTTTTTAAAAAAAAATGTTTTTAAATTATCTTGCGATATATTTTTAAAAATATGAATAATGTGTCCTCGATAAAAAAAAGGCATCTATCTTTAGATGTATCTTATATATAAATTTGAAAGTATGTATGTTGTTTTGTTTGTCTTTGTGCAAATCTATACGATTGTATCGCTTCAGCCTTTTGAGTGCTTCCTTGGTGTGAAAAAGGAGCAGCAAGCATATTTCCGCCAAAAACAATTTCTAATTTACTTTTAGGGACGTATTTTGTACTTTCCTTTCATTTAAAATAATTTTCATGTATTTTCATACATATAGAACAATTTTTTTCTGCATTTTTCTGCTTGAAAGCTATGCATTTTAAGAGTTTAAACACAATATTATTTTCTGAAATCGGTCAAAAATTACTAATTCGCATTAGCTTTTATTCCAGTCCAAATCTATAAAAATAAAAAGACGACTTTATGTATGTAAATATATGTTTGTGGATGGCATAGCGCGAAAAGATGAAATGCTCTAGAAGAACAACACTCGGTGCGCTGAAGCTATGCATCATGGTGTGCACCTAGAGGCGAATTTTTTGAAATTCATGTCAGATTTCTTAAAATTTAGCGTTGAAGTGATAGACAAGCAATATTTATCTACCCCACACTTAAGTCTGGCACATATGTCACATTACGTTATGGTTTATTTTTTACTTCCCTGTTCTGTGACGCATATAAAGTCATGTCTTTCAGTTCTCTACTCATATTAAATCACATGGCACAAGTTTTATAGCACATATTAAATCATTTGATGTCTTGGCATAATTTGCTTCATACAATTTCACTTAATGTGAGGTTTTTGAAGGTGGTTCCATTTATTCAATGTTTCTCTTTGCATCAAAATTAAGATTCTTTTCCTAATGAATATTAACAAAAATAGGATTCTTTCAAAAAGTAAATTTTAGTTTTCGTTACATGGTTTGTGTATTCTGTTTAACAACCTTCAAATATTATCGTTTATTCAAAGTGAAACAACATCCGATAAAATTACTGTAAGAACACTGGTGGGAATTCATGGGGAATATTAGAATTAATAATACTCATATATACGAAGACCTTTTACAAGTTGTATTCTAAGTCGGAAGTGCTGAAAATTTATATATTTTTGATCTGAATGGAAAGACGTTTAATACTGATTATCAAGAAGCTGGAGCTAAATTAATCTTTTATTTGAGAATATTTTATATAATTTGATTACCATTTAGAAAAATTTATTAATCAAACATGGCTTTTCTAAAGAGCTATCTTTGCGCCACGCAATGAAACTGAATGTTTAATAAATGTTCCGGTTATATTGTCTGATACTGTACTGAATGTGGATTAATATTAAAATATTTAATGCTTTAAGGTCGGATTGTCGAGTTTTTAAATTTACCTTTGTGAAGAATGGATACCTCAAATAGTTATTATTCAAATAGTTATTATATTAGTTTCGGCGATCACCTCTTCATTCGATCTGAGAACAGGGAATAGTCGCTGGGGGCCAGATCTGGAGAATACGGTGGATGAGGAAGCAATTCGAAGCCCAATTCATGGATTTTTGCCATCGTTTTCACTGACGTGTGACACGGTGCATTGCTTTGGTGAAGCTGCACTTTCTTTTTCTTCAAAGGCGGCTGTTTTTCGGCGATTTCGTCCTTCAAACGGTGTAATAAAACTATGTAATAGTCGCTGTTGATGGTCCTTCCTTTTTCAAGGTAGTCAATGAAAATTATTCCATGCGCATCCCAAAATACAGACGCCATAACCTTGCCAGCCGACTGTTGCGTTCTCCCACGCTTTGGAGCGGGTTCATCGTGTGCAGTCCACTCGGATGACTGTCGATTGAACTTCGGAGTGAAATGATGGAGCCATGTTTCATCCATTGTCACATATCGACGCAAAAATTCGGGTTTATTATGCTTGATCATCTTCAAACACTGCTCCGAATCATCAACTCGTCGTTGTTTTTGGTCAAAAGTGAGCTCGGCGGCGCCCACTTTGCACAGAGCTTTCTCATACCCAAATATTCGTGAATGATATGATGTACACGTTCTTTGTATGTATGATGTGCAGTTGATATTTTTAGAGTGTCTGCCATTTCATTCAATTTCAATTAAAGGTCATTCAAAATCATTTTGTGGATTTTTTTAATGTTTTCGTTGGTAACAACCTCTTTTGTGCGTCCACTGCATTCACCGTCTTTGGTGCTCATTTCACCTTGTCTAAACTTATCATACCAATCCTTGATGGTTGATTTTCCTGGGGCAGTATCCGGAAACTTAGCATCAAGCCAAGTTTTCGCTTCTACTGTATTTTTTCCCTTCAAAAAGCAATATTTTATCAACACGCGAAATACCTTTTTATTCATTTTTTTCACAATAACAAAAGTTGCTTCACTCAAAATGCTATAATTCACAAACTAATAATCCGACAGCTGTCAAATTTATACAAGCATCTTTTGAGGGTTAGGGCTAACTAAAAAACATATGGATTTAATTCTAGTAGCGCCATCTATGTGTCAGGCCGGGGACTTTTCAATTGACCTGTTAAAAACAAACTTGAAGAGAAAAATGTGAGCATTTTGTTTGCCTTAGTAATCTTCTCAAGACCATGTTTTTTAAGGTTTCTCAATGATTTCCTTCTAAATGTCAGAAATTTTTGTAAAAACAAAATGGAAAAAGAGACAAAATGAAAAAGAAAGTAAAAAATACACACACTATACTTGACAGTGATAAAAAATTATTAAATATATATATCAAGGATAAGGATTCTACAGTTCGTTAGGCCATGAACGATCACAAGTTGGTTTCTTGCAGAGGTAGCTGTATAGAGAAGTCATTCCTATTTTCGGGGGGGGGGGGCGAAGGATGTATACATTCTGTAAATGATGTGGAGATCTAGAAGTAGCCAAAAATTAACTATATGGAGAAACTATTTGAATTTGTTTTAATAAATGTGATTTTTTATATATACAGTTCAGAAAAACCCTCGTACACAAACTCAATACAGATTCAATTTTTTAAAAACGTAAAATGATTTAACTTAATTTCAATATTCAGTTTGAAAGATACATGTCTCCTCTTATCACTAGTAACCATATATATGAAACAATTATCTCTTACCTCTCAAAAGCCAATATAATCTTTTCGTTTTACAACTATATCATATTTCCTTCTCCAGCACGCACGTGTTCTACACCTTTCTCATGCTCACACGGACACTAAGATCATTCCCTCTTTGAGACACAAGCAGGCTATAAAACAAAAATTATTAAAATACCTTACAAAATCAAAGTTAAAACATCATCTAAAAATAAAAAGGAGAAAAAAAACACAACGAGTTTTATGTGCTAAAAACTCCCAAAATAAATGGAAGTAAATTTACAGCTGGAGATAGTAGAATAGAAAGTAGATTCATATCATAAGATGTATAACATAGGTTTTTAGAGGTTAAGAAATGACAAAGTCTTGAATTTATACTTAATTTATTCTGTATTATTCTGTCGCGTAATTCATCATTCGACATGGTTTTTTTTTATTTCCAACACTTCTTATTACCTTGTACCGTGTATTAGTTTAGCATAAATCGTTTCATCAATATTTCACCCATTTCCTGGTGAGTTAGAACCCTGCAATTTTTTACACAAGTTCAGTTTGGATGACAATTCAATATTCATTTATAAAACTACAAAAATTTCAAAAAAGAAAACAATTATAAAAAGAATAATTAAACTTTTTTTTTAAATAAAGACTAAGAACAGTACAGATAAGATTTATAAAAACTTCTATTTCAGAACCAAAATTTGTATGTGGCAAAAGCGTCAAAAATGAAAGAAAAAGTAGAAAAATGTCTTTGGGAATTATAATATGAAATGAAATGGGCTGAAAACATGAATATCCCTCATCAAACACACACACACACACACACACACACACACACACACACACACACACATTACACACACACACACACACACACACACTGTTACCACACACACAATATAAAAAAACACACACACACACACACACACACACACACACACACACACACACACACACACACATACACACACACTACACACACACACACACACACACACACACACACACACACACACACAACACACACACACACACTCTAACTCCTAACCTATGTTCGCAAAACTCTTCCAGATTTTATTGTAAAAAAAAAGTTCAGTTCTAAAGGTCTAATCATTTTCAGTCATTTTCATTAATTTTTTACTAGCTGAAAAAAAAAGAATTTTAATTTAATTCAAAGTTTCTCAAAAGCATTAAGATTTTCAGAACTAAATTCATTAAATAGATATAAAGAGTTTTAAACAGAAGATTTCAAATGAATATTTAATGTTCAAAAATAAATTCCTACAATTAAACTTTTCTTTAATTCATAAGATTGTGAAACAATGTACGGGGTGGATCTGCCATATGGTGGAAAAAAGACTTGAAATATGCTTCAAAGGAACTTTTGTAATTAGAGAGTATTTGAAGTTTAATAAGAATATGCAATGGATGAATTTTAATCTTTGAAAGATTGCTAGATATTAATATCTCTGAAAAAAACATATTAAAATTCATTTCCTATTTTACAAAACTGAAATAGTAAAGATAATCAGAATCATGTGGTTCAAGAATTAGGAATTGACTTAAAACTTACAGAGAAAATTTCTGTGTTAGATTAGAAATTCTGCAGCTCCTTTTCTAAATATGACAGATAATCATTTTAATTGGTTGATCAACGCATGAATAATTAATGTTCCTCCGCACTTTTACTTTTAAGATTCTTTTTTTAAGATGATTTTTAAATATATATATATTTAAGAAATTCTAAAGTAAATGCAAATTTGAAAATCAAGCTGTACCGAGAGAAAAATTATCTTTTAAGAAATAATGTCATAAACAAGCAAAGAGAAATTAAATAATTTAAAAATTTGTATAAGTTATACTGTTTCAATGACGCTGCTATATGCAAATATGAGAAGATTGAAATGCAATATTCTTTGTTTTGTTTTAGAAACTTGCGTTTTCGCATACTTAGGACTTCTATCTTCAGCTTAAATAACTTTTGACTTTCATTATTAATTTGCATGAGTAATGTTATAGAGATGACCTTTTTCATTTTTCTGATTTGTTAAAGTAAATATAAATTTTCTGAAAAGGAATACAAGTCATTTCTTTAAATTCTTACATATCCAATATATCCTAACTGTATAAAACATATCTTATAAATATTTCTTTAATGTTATCAATATTTAATCACTGAATTTTAAAGGAAATTCAGTCAAAATATTACAAAATCATATTTAAATATTCTATTGTGATTTACAGGTACTGTGTCTTGTGGCTCGAGCGATAAATGTTTTTCCTTTGAGCTTTTTTGTTAATTTTTCAGAGAGCATGAAATAACCCAAAGATGATGTTTGTTTATGTGGTTTAGTGGTATGACATGCTTTCTTTTCTTATTAATGATTCTGAGGTTCTATCATTGATTGCAATTATTTTTGTGTATTCTGTTCTTGAAGATAATAATTCAAATTTTTGATCTCAAATTGGCAGATGGTTTGTAGTACGAGGTGCTAGTGCTTTTATAGACTATGTCTGACTGATACTCAGAATTACTGAAACATATTGTCTGTATTAAGATGATTATTAAATTTGGTTAACCCATTATATAGGCCGTTTTAGTTAGTATCTGTAATATTTTGGAGATTTAGACTGATTTAACCTTGCGCTGGTATTTTGGCTGAAGCTTGTGACTACCTCGTCCAATACGAGCTTTTCAATTATAATAATTTCTGTTAAAGTTTTAAATATGAAAAAAATGGTTCATATAATAACGCTATTTAAAGAAATATCATGAAGATATGTCAGTGTTTTAAAGACATTTTCTTAATAATTTGTACAGTATATATTACACTTCAAAACAATGAGGAAAATACAAGTACATAGAGACTTTTTTTAATACCAGATATAGTTTTCCTGGTTTTTGTGTTTTACATACTTGTGCATTTTCATGAGTATTTTTCATCTCTTTATATGGTTGAAAGTTTTCTGTAAAATGCTCCACTTTTCATGGTTGAAGACAGCTGGATAAATCTAGTAAGGCCTTCAAAGATTCTATATGTAATACTTGTTTGTAATCGATTTCTTCCTGTGATTTCCAGCTGAAATTTTGAAAATATCGATGTTTTTGCCATTTGTCATCACATTTTGTTGAACATACTGAAAGTAAAAGCATAAAATTCATGTCCGTTGATATTTTTTTCTGTAGCTTTATAAATTGATCTCGTAATAGGAAAGGAAAAAGTACTTACCATGAAAAACTGAAATATCCATGCCGAATGTTGTAGTCAAAATAACATTAGGCGTCAAAAAAAAGTTCAGTTTGATCTTCATCATTTCTCGTCTCGCCCCGCCCCCTCACAATCATCAATCGCACTTTGCGTGTTTGTAGATAGATAAATATATATCATTTTATATCTTCCAATTTTACAGTTAAATGCATTACAAGATTTTGAACAAGTTTTAAATCTTTCTTTTTTTCGCTAGGGAGTTCTTTTTTGGCATTTTCTACTTTCTATACGCACCTGTCCTGATTGTTATTTATTGTTTTTGCATGAAATTTTGAAAGAGTTTTAGTGAAAAATATCAGCTTATTTAAGTAAAGAATATTCCATAATCAATGAATTGTGTGATGAATACAATTTTCCACATTTTCCCCGATTAAAGTGAGATCTCGATACCAATACTGGTGTTTACCATAGTTGCAATTGCTTTTGGTGCTCGTTAAATAAACAAAACCAATCACATTTCACCTCGATGTAGTATTATAATAAAATTAATAATCATCTTAGCCCTCTCTTTCTGTTATATTTACAATTTGACGCACTATTTCAATTTTGATTCACGCAAGTTGTAACATTTTGACCCCAAAACATTCTCTTTTTGATGGATTGTATTGTTTATACAATAAACGCCTTTAATTTCATTTGAGAATCGGTGTGATAAATCTTGTTTGATGTATACAAAACCTCAAACGTATTGAATTGATTGAGTTATTGTATAATTGATTATATTTCTTAACTTACGTAAAAGCAAAGACATATTCACATCTTCTTAAAAAAATATAAAAAATCCACAAAGGCATTTTTTTTTATATATATTGAGTCTCAGTTATTGCTTTTTTTTTCTTATATATTTTTGATTTTTTTTTTGGTTTGAAAATAGCTTACATTTCGTTCTATTCTAGTTTTCTCCAATTACTTTAATTTTTTTTACTTTACGTGTTTCTCCTTTATTACTTGGTTTGTCTTATAGTTGAAGTTTGAATCACTAAAGTTTCCCATAAGTCCTTCATTATACATTCAACATTTTAGTGGTATACTGTATTTCTAATAGTTCTTAATATTCCTATATTCTATGCTGGAACTCTCAAGTGAACGATTCATACTTCATTATGTTTTCTTTATTTTCTGCACGCACGCGCACTACGCAAGTCTATAGTAGCCGTCTTTCATTCAGAATTATATCATATCTTCAGGTATCATCGTCTTCATGTAGCATCCTTAGAATTTTTCCGAATGGCAAACAATGTTTGCTATACCCGCTAACAGTTTCCTCATCCTCGCTATGTATCATTGGTTGTCTTTCTTTTGAAGGTGAACGAAAAAATGTCACCTACCTTCACTGTTTTCCCTTTAAGATCTAACCAAATATAATAAAATATTAAATATAATTATTGCTTCGAGTTAGGTTACTTATATTACAAGGAACATTAACATTTTATAAATAAATGCAGTCTTCGCTATAATACTACTACCATTGCATGCTGTTGAATATTCTCATTGCTGTAACACCCATTTGCTTTTTATAAACAGTAGACGTGCAAAAAAATACTTTAAAATAATCACATAGACACTTTAAAAGCAGATTAAATGCAACGTGCACAGCACATCTTTCCAGCTCCAGCGGCGAATTGGTGAAGATGTGCATAGCACTTTGCATTGCCAGTTTGAAGCAAATGTTGATGCGCAACACGTTTTTCCAGTGCAAGCGGTTATGAAAAGAAATCCATTTAACTTTAACACAAATCGATTTTAAAACGTCAATGGATGAGAAGTATGCTTATCTTCAGCTGCTATTTATAGATCACTTGGTGCTTTGTATTTCTTTTTATATGCTAACACCATTGAAAAAAAGAAGCAAATTTATAAAATAATATCGTCATAATTTTATAAAATAGTATATATCTATCCTCGCGATAAACCTCACCATTGTTTATAAACTGATTTACGAAGTTGGTGTAGGCATACTTTTTACGGTCTTAAATGTGTTAAAATACACAATCGGAAATTATTCAATGGTGTCAAACAAGTAACGTTAAGAAAACATTATAATGTCTTGCCAATTTTGTTGTTTTAACTAATATTTTGTTTTCTATATTTAGCCATTCGATGAGCCAGCTTTCGCCTTACTTTTGAGGTTTGAATTTTGAAGAAGAAAAAAGCGAATGTTATTATTACAAGGCCACTGGTGATTGTCTTCTTTCACCATTTTTTGAGGTGGAACGATTCTCCTCCTTAAGCAATTCATTCTGTGATAAACTTTTCCTTTATTAAAAAATCTTTAAAATTTAAGCACGCATTATTCGACCACTGTAACAAAGGATTTTATACCTAGCTTCAAACAGAAATTAAGCTTCTCACCAATGTACCGCGATAAAAGTTAAGTATGAATAAGTTATACTATTATCGCTTGCAGAGAGGTGGAGATCTTTGTATGGATCTCAAAATGATGCACGCTAATCGTAAACTCTATTGCTCTCCAATATAACGCAGTAAAGGTACAAATTAATTAAGAGGTTACGTTGTCCAAGTCTGTTCCTGTCTGAAGTCAGATGTTACTACTAGACCATTCCGCACGCACGCATCGCACGCACGCGCAGCACGCAGCACGCACGCACACACACAATACACACACACACACACACACACACACACACACACACACACACACACACACACAAAGTAATTAATTAAGAAGAATGTTTTTTTACATTTTCGGTTCATTCAATACTGTAATCAGATTAATGCTGAATTTATAAAAAAATCGTGAGAGTAATTATATGGCTTAAAACTGTTAAACAGCTTAACTCTGTATTCGATCACTGCTGAAAAAAGGATATCGGTGAAATTCGTCTATATGAAAAAAACAAATCTAACATTAGTGCTACATTCTGAAATTGCTATCCTATAGAGAACAGCATGTTTCATTATATTACTTATTTTTGTCAGGTGTTAAATGTATTCCATAAACGTTTTTTCTTTAGTGATTTGGGGAATGAGTTTTCGAATAACACATTTTAGAGAAGTGTTCTGTATTTATGGAATGCTTTGAAATTCCAAAGGAGTAATATACTAAATAAATATATATTGTTTCATCGTAAAAAATTTGTATGAAAACTGAGTCATTTTTCTGTATGAAAATGAGTTTCAAGTCTGATTGAGACTTATTGAAAGTTGTCGGCTATTTCGATCCTCTGCTCAAGACAAGTCTCCAAAAAACCTTCAGTTTATATATATATATATATATATATATATATATATATATATACTATATGTTATCAAAATGAATACTAGTAATGGATTTGATACTTACAATGAAAAAGGAGTTAAAATATTTCAAAAAAATTTTCAAGAGTTTATTAATAAATTTAATAAGACAACAATTATTAAGAATATCATATAATTAATAACATTAAAGACAAAGATATAATTGATATACAAATTTTTGACTTTGAAGAATTCTTTAATTCTATAGATATAGATGATCTAATTTAGGTACTAGTAATTATACTTATAAGAATTATAATATTAATGATATTATTTTATAAGAAAAATTTATTTAATTAGTTAATCCTGTCTTTAAAGAAAATTATGTAAAATATAATGAAAATATAAACAAACTAAGGATGTTCCACAAGAAGAACCCGCAGTAATAACCTAGCTAATATTTTTTATTGTACCTTTTAAACAAAGCTATAAGGATAAAACTTATTTTTTTAATTATACAAATATAAATGACCTCTTTATTTTAAATTATAACAATAAGTCTGAAGCTTTAGTGAATTTACCTTTTTGTCCTGCTTACTTAAATTTAATACAAACAAATATTGATAAAAATGAAATATAATATTTGAACATAATTTTTAAAAATTTAGAAAATAGAATCTGTTGCAATATTTATGATAAGTGAGATAATTATAAACTTCGCATTAATAAGGTACTTTAGGGAACATTTATATCAATACTTCTCTTTTTAAGATCATTCTATTGAATTATATTATCCGAGATAATAATTTGGTGTTCAATTTTATAATAAAAATAATAATAATTATAAGAAGTTTTTTACGAGTTGCATGATAGCAAACTGTTCTACCAAATTTTAAATACACATTTAATATGGACAGTATCAATTAAAAATAAAGACAGATCCTTTTTATTTTATAAATTATTGTTTGAATAATTTTAGAATCAAGGTATTTCTATTCAAAACCAGAAACAACAATTTAAATTACTTTATGTCCATTTTCTTTTACTTTATAGTTTGTTTATAGTTTGCTTTACCTCCTTATTTCGACTTTGCTGCCTTGTTTTTTATGATTACTGGTTTATATATTTAAATAAATGCACGACTTTACCAATGTAATAACATTTTCAATGCTATAATAGCATACTTTTTAATTTACTAGATTTAATTTTACATAATAATTTTAGGTTAATTTATTTCAGTTATTTTTACACTTATTATTTATTTATATATGTTTTTTTATGTATTCAATATTAGCTTGATTAGATTTATATTTTACCTATATGTAGAAATATAAAGAAGGGATTTTGAGTTTTGGAAAGATGGCTACGTATAGGAGTTAAAGACATTTTTTCAAAAAGTCAAAAAAGGCAGATTAATAACGCATTTTTTATATATGTTTGCCTGCTAATTTTTTTCTTTTGTCTTAAGAGTTTTTGTTTTCTAAATCATTTTAATAATTCATTTTGACTTAAATAATTGCTAATTATCTATATTTGGGATGATATTTCTTATGGCAATATTTCCAGTAGATCTAGATTGATTTCCACTATGGGCTTGGGTTATTATATAGGTATAGGTCTACTTTGCTTTCTGGGATTATGCGAATAAAGCCTATAACGGGTTTCTATTTCATATTTCCTTCAAATAGTCCTTAGTGACTTTTAAAGATATTGTTTGAATTCAGAATCTCTTCAGTAAATGAAAGGTGACTTATGTAAATTAGAAGTGAATTATTGATGCATAGTGACTATGATTAACGAGTGGTATTTATTGTCAGTTAAGCATTTAATACTGATGTTAGTGGTAGGGAGAGGAGCGGAAGTTATCAATAAAGAATCGTGTCTAAGGTAATAAGAGTAAAGAGATAAATGATCAAAATTGGTCAGGTTCTGCATATGGTCAGTGAATGAGAAACTATCATTTCAAGTTCTACTTCTGACTCGGATCGATTGATCCGCACCGGTTAAGTAATACTTAAAATATTAATCTTTACATTCGAAAATGTTCAGGGATTTTTCTACAGGCCTTAATAAGCAGGGGGAAAATCTTGCGTTTTCATTACTTCGAGATTCAAACTGAAGTTGAATTACTGAGTAGTTTGACTTTATTAGTGACTCGTTAATTATTGAATAGTTATGAAGTAATCAAATGAAGGACATAATCATGGAGCATTACCAACCGTAACAACTTCTTAACGTTTAAAATGATTATGTCACAGCTTATGAGTTTCAAGTTACAAATAACTATATTTACTAATATAAACGTCTTGTCATTTCCTAATTTTGAAAGTACATACTTCTGCAACAAATACTTTTTTTAAAAAATTCCCATAACCCAACAAGTGGCATCAAATTAATTGCATGTAACATTTTTAATAAAACAAAAAGGTTTTTTTTTAAAATTACAATTTGGCATGGGCATAAGAAAACACCAGGGTAATTTTTTAAAGCCTAGCCGTCTTTTTGTTTTCGTGGAGTGGAAATTAATTGGACTTCAAATGGTATGCTGTTTCCACTGGAACTACTTTGGATGTCAACATGACTCGAGCCAACAGTGTGGAATGTCATTAGATGGTCTTGTTTGATGGATGAGGATTCTTTATTTATCTCCAGTGTGTGTTCTTACTTCTTTTTATATAGTTCTTTTTCTCTTGTCTTAGTGTCTCCAGAAGAGGGAGAGTAGTAAGAAGAAGAAAGAAGACTGTCAGAGCGAGATTTGTTTGATCAAAACGGAAAAGCTGGTAAGTCAATGTTGGAAAAAGTCGTAGAATTCCCCTCTCTTTTTTCTTTCCCTCCTTCTTTAAATGTTGTTCTTTTTCAAAATGGCCGATCTTTCGAACACTTAAAGCAGGATTTCAATGGTCCTTCTGTTTCCTTTAACTTCTTTTTGAACACTAAATCAAAAGTTCTGCAAATCCAACTGATTTTTCCCCTTTTTAAGATGACATTAAAAATAAATTGAAGAGAAAATCCTCTTATTCTTCGAAAGTGTTTTTTGCTCGAGAAGTGCTTAAAAGAAAGCGACTGAAGAGAGCAGTTGAATTTGAGAAATTATTTAAAAAATTATGTTTGAAATAATTTTTTTTTCTATTTGAGTGCACTCAGATTAAAAGTGGACCGAGATATTTATTTTTTCGAAGATTCTTTTTCTTTGTGTTAGGAACAGGTTGATAGTAATCTAAAAGAAATCAATCGATTGATACAGTTTGTAAAAAAGGGAATATTTTTATGACTTTCATAGAACGTCATCTTAAATTTTCAAACATTGGAACTAAGTCTATAAGATTTTTATTTATACTTTTTTCATTTATCTTAGAGTTCCATTTTATGTCTGTCACTGATTTTCAATTATATTGTAGTTCATATATAATATTCATATTTGATATAATAGTGGAATAAATTTGTACTATCCATCTATTTCAAATTTTATATTTTTGTCGTTTCCATTTGCAATATATATGAGATTGGTAATAGGTTAGTAAGGATTTTTATATTTTTGTTGTTTCCATTTGCAATATATATGAGATTGGTAATAGATTAGTAAGGATCTTTATTTATGTTAAAATAACATTATAAATGTTATTAAGTTAATTTTCAATATAGCATGTTTTATATAAAAAATAAATCCACAAGAGATGAATTTTCTTTTTCAAGATAAGTTTACAAGAGTATGTCTTGAAAGAAGAAAGGAAAAGGGAAAAAAGAAACTTATCCACACGAATAAGAACTGAATAAAATAAATTATTATTGATGAATTATTTAATCTATTAATGGTATCAAGATACATTTATCTAATGGATTTTCCACATCAAATAGCAATAATTGAATGGCTATTTGGTTCTAATCACAATAAGATGACATGTATTCGAAAACTTTGATGTGACGAAAATTATTTTTTACAAACAGCTATTTTCCAAAAAACGTCATATAATATTTTAATAAATATCTTCTAAGATCTCTCTATCCGTATACTAATACTTCTTATAAAATATTTCAATAAAAACTTTCAGAGCAGTTTGAAGCAGAATTAAATAATCTAAGTGATTCGTCCAAGTCCGAACATATCTTCTTATTTTATTCAAGTAAAAAAAAATTAAAACGTGTTTCCCTTATAGTGGGGAAGAAAACCTTCAGGAAAAATATCATATTTATTGTTAACATAGTAACTATCAAACGCAAGAGCAAAAACGTAATGTAGTCAAGTTTGCTGATGCAAGCTGGTTTTTTCCGCCATATTTCGTTTTCCATGTGTTCTTTTTCGAAAACACGTTCGATCACCTAGGACAAACAAGATGCCTGACAGTTCTTTCGACCGAGGATGTTTGACTTTTGGGCACCATTGATCATTTTTTATAAACATAAATTTAAACATAGAAACGGCGAAAAATTTTTACAAAAAAACATTTTAACCGAATGCGGTTATTGATACACAGCGGAAATTGATGTATGAGTGAGCGATAAACATGGCCTGAATTTTTATGAGGGGTATGTCATCTTTCAACAGATCTTTTGTAAACGTTGTTAACTTGTAAATTAGTTCTCATGATGGCATCTAGGTTGAAGAAATGCATATTTATTGGGTCATTTGATGCTGATTTCTATTTTTTGGCAATTTTTGATATTTTGAAGAATTTTTCGTTTTTTTTCCCTTAACTGCGGAGAATATTTGAAATTTTTCTTGAAAAAAAATTTATGAGTTCATGAACATCGGAAATAACTTTAATCTAGTTCTTGTCAATCATTGCAAATCAATAAAACTTCTAACAGAATAATACTTTGATTTATTATACTTACGAGGCTCGCTATTATTTTTAATTAGTTAACTTAGTTATTTCCACCGATTCTACGTTCATTTCCCAAAGTTGCTTTTCCAAATATGCCTTGGGTTGAAGTGAACTACGTATTAGAGCATAGTAAATACTGGTGTTCTTAAAATAAGTGATTGATGTTTCGAATTACACTGCCTTCTTAGAAGTGTTATCCTTAATTGCTTAAGTAGCTGTTAACGCAATTTTAATTTCTCGACTTTAGAAGTGGAATAATTTCTATATCCATGAATTACTCTCTTAGCTGAGACTTGTACTATCTTACTATATAAGTTATGCTTAAGGTTTCAAAATTTTCATTTTTTTTATATTTATGTTTAAAAATATGGCCGGAGTAGCCAAATGGTCACAGTAGCGGACTCGCAGCCTGTGTTGTTTTTGTTCAGCACAGGTGCCACAGAAGACTCGCCTCGTAACTGAGGTGAAGCACGTTGAATTTGAGTAAGATCCCGAGTTTTCTCATGGTGTTGTGCAGATTTTTGGAGAGGCAGATGTCTGCTCACTATTTATCCTCGTCACCTGAACAAGGTTCCAAATTATGAGGTCCGTCGTCAATAGCCCTCGTGTTGCGACCGTAAAAACAATCACATTCTGTTAAGAAAAGGGTGCTTTGCTGATTGCATAGATGTATTATCAATGACAATTTTATAAATAGAATCCTGGAAATTTAAACTTAAAAACTGTAAACACTTGTATCAGTTCACGGAGAAAAAGGTTCGCATTTGCGTTTTTCTTAAAATGTGTTTTCTCAGGATTCTTGTACAATTTCCTCAAATTTTATTTCATGTTTCACAAATTATAAAATGAGGTAATTTCGATAAGGTGACCATAATTTTTTTCTAATAAACACTAAAATATTTTAAGTATTGCACAGTATTTGTATAAAAACTGTGGGAGATTTGAATAACAAAATTTTAAAATTTTATTAAATTTTATTTTTGAAATTGTAATTATGTTCAGTATTATTTAGAACTTCATATTTATGAGTACTTAGCAAATTTTTCGTGAAAAATGCATTAGATTTTACGCAAGATTTTATTTGCAACTGTTTATTAAGCTATTAAATATTAATTTGTCGTATATACTTATTTATGTTTAGAAATATGGTTTTCTTTTCATCACAAATATATATCTTATTGTTAAAATATTGTGGTTAATAAAGGAAGAATTACTTATACTTGGCGTAAATGAAGCTAATTTTTCCTTGTCGAAGACACCTCAGTTACTTTAATTATTCTATTTACTTCAAAGACTTCTATAGCTTCTCAGACTGGGTATATTATCTGTAAATTGTTAAAACATATGATTTCTTTTAGTTCCTAATGTCTTGTGATAATACGGCATTACAACAAGAACTCTGAAACTACACTTGTTCTAATTATGACCATACTTTATATATAATGTCATTTCGTAACGTAAAAAGCAATTTTCTTTTTCAAGTTTGTAGAGCTTTATATATAAATCTGTTTTGATATTATTATATCATTACTATTCGATAGATAGTATTAGGATCAGTCAATAAACAACGAGGCAAAGAATATTACATGAAATTTCTGATGTTCAGAAAAAAATAGAGATGAGTCTAAAATGCAGTTGCTGATATGATGGATATGATTCTCAAAAGTCACTTACCGTTATGATTGACCATTGAGGAGTGGAGAAAAGATGATAGTTGGAGAACGGTCGTGTCCATTCATGTGGCCGTGGTAGTCTAGTGGTCTTTGTCGCAGACACGCGACTGGCGTTATTTTTGTCGAATCGTAGGTTTGCGCCCTGATGCCCCTAACGCCCCCGGAAAAGCGCGATAGGTGCACGTTAAATCTAGTTGAAGATCCAAGTTCTCCCATAGGTATCGTGTGCGAAATGGTTGCTCAGGTGTCATCCTCGTCACTTGACTGAGATTCAGAATTACGAGGTTCGTCACCCTGTGTTGCTTCATAGCGCGACGTTAATAAAACAGTCTTATCGTATCCATTCATTCCGTTCTTTGATTGAAAAGGCGACAAACGTTCCTAGTCGAAACCTTGGAGTATGGAAATGCAGTCGATGGGCAACAGTATTGTTAAGCGATAACGAAGCTCAGGAAGGAAATCAAATCACAGCAACCTCGTACACCTTATCGTGGTGTCTTTTTGTTGCACGACAAAGATGGACCACGCATAAACCAAGCATCAAAGGAACTTTTGCTGAAATTTAATTGGTAAGTCCGGAGTTAACCTTTCATCTATAGTCCAGATAGGTTCCCATGTGATTTTCACATCTTTGGCTAGCTCAAAAAGCCCGCGGAGACATAAATTTCAAATGGAAAATTCAAAAGTATTTAAAGGAAAGAATATTCGACTACTTTGGGAAATGATTTATCTGTCTCGGGGTGGAGGAAGACGGTTGAACTCGAGCGACGGGGGTGAATCGAACTCTCAATCTTTGGGTCCGAAGAAGCCTTTTTTGGCCTTTTTTTTGTACTACTTTTATCAATAAACTCAAAGGAATTCTCTTTCGTATTAATTATAAGGCGTTTCAACATTTGTACAAAATGTTTTTTCAAGAAAAAATTTAATTAAAAAATACAAAGGTTCTAATAGTCAGTACATAAAATATATTCTTAGGTTACATAAAAACATAAATGAAGATGGCAACAACATTTATTGTTTCAGGGCGAAGCTATTGATGCCGAGGATGTCGAAGAAGCAGACTTATTTGGATCTCATAATTGGTTTCTCAAACTTGATGCTAATTATTTGAAGCCATTCTTTACAAGAAAAATGGCTAGCAGAAGTGTAAGTACTTAAATATTTGTTTTTTTTTTTTCATAACATTTTACAAAACTGTACGACTGAAATTTTAAATTTATTGAAATTAACAAATTAGATATAGTATGACAGGTGAGGGTGTTTCTAGAAATACCTGTTTTTGACAACAGAAGCCATTACTAAGACAATGTAGTATTTCCATTGTGTGTTACCATCTTTTAAACGACACTTAAACATGTTTGTATCATGGTTTAGTTTTGATTTCTGTCGTAACGAATTGTTTTCGTCATTTTGCTTCAAGTTGTCACCGTCAACGAGACCTGGATTCATCATTTATATAAACTAAGAAACAATCAAAATAATGGGTTATCTTCGATGAATCTACTCTAGAGAAAGTGAGGACCGTCCCATCAATAGGGAAAGTTATGCTTCCTTATGCTTCCTAAGAAAGTTAGTCCTTATATGCTACATCAATGGCTCTTAAATACAAAAAGGATAAGTATTCATGGATCGCTACCAATCCGTAGCCAAGTAATTAATGATCACAATTAATACAATAGGTTTGAATCACCTTTAAACTCATTGGTTCCTGTAAAAATTTCTACTATGAAAATCGAGGATCATATTTCTAAAAAAGTTGTCGATAATTTTTATAAATCAAAGGTAGTCTATGTTTACGTAGCGACCCCATTTGTGGAAATAAATTTGGGTAGAGAAAATTCTAGCAAAGCCTACCGATATAGAAAACATATTAACTTTTTCCAAGGATTTATTTTTATGACCTATAATCTATCATTTGATTTGAAGTATTTGGACACGTTCCTTTAAATGCTATAAGAAAGAACAAGGATCATAAATCATTTTCAATAAATATGAGTTATTTACCATTGAAGAATTTTTTCTAATGATCATGCAGCACGGCTTTGAAAGTCTGATTTTTCCAAAATAAATCGTTATATGAGTTTTGATACAGGGGTAGGGAAGAATTCCAACGCTTTTTTTTTTCAAATAACCCTAGGAATGTTTCAAATATTTTATATGAAAACCTGAATTTCCGAAAATAACCTTAATAATACAAAAATAATGTTATTTTACGTCCTAATGTTAAGAAACGTCATAACTGATATCACCAGCAGTTCATCAATATGGTTTTTAAATAATAATAAACATTCAATGTAGTTCATTACTTTAAATATTAAAAGATTTGACTTTAATGAGTGATAAAATTATAGTAGTATTTATATCAGACGCATTTTTTAAATACAACTCTTTAAGGTGAATTGTTTGCATGCATTTTAAATCGTTTCCCTAATTTATTGTTATCTATTGCCGGATGGTGAAAATATTTGCTCAGGTGAATGCGTTCATAAGTAAAAAAGATTCAAGCGACCCTACGCTATATCACGGTGATTGCATAATGATGACGGTTAGTGAGAGAATTCATTATACAGATATTTAAAAGCTTGACAGCGACTTTTCTGAAGCAGTCTCTGAAATATCATCGTTTTACCTCTTTTTCCACTGTTAATGATGCGGTGTAAAACTTATTCACATTGCATTTTTCCGATAATGTTTCAATAGACGAGAAAAAGCTCAATAGTGATCTTTGAGATAACTTTGAAAAACACTTATATATGACGTTTATAATATGAGAAGAAGTTGCTATAGTAGCATACCTGTAGAAGATGGGAAACCTTCGATTCTTTCTTAAAAACTGCGTATCTGGTGTGTCTATTTGTCAAAACAAACCGTGGATAACTTTTAAAACTCAAGAGGTGCTATATATCTGCGACTTTAACCGTTCACAAAAGCTTGGATCGCATATGCACGATCTCGAAACGTACTCTTCAAAGCGAACCATCTCCAGTCGTTTTTTCGACGAACACTAATGGTACTTTCATATTGTACATTATACGTCGCTCGACAGTTGTCGTTTCGGTTGATGGTTTCGCTGCTAAACGGAAGACCCTTCACAATTGTAGCATTCGGAGGTATTTGAATAACCAATCGTAGAGAGAAACAATCAAATTCTGCAATTAATTCAACTTACCTGAAATCATCTATCGTCGATTTCGAAACACTAACTAAAAAGAAAAAAAAATCAATATACCGTACTCCCGAAAATCAACAATATAACATTTAAAATTTATGTGTATCAGAAACCTAGAGAAATTCTAGAAAGCTAAACAGAATATGATGAATGTCATGGTGGAACTGCGTGGTTTCTGATTTATGAAAAGTCGAACATCCAGAGGCTATTAGTTCACAATGTGTTATAGCAATCACCTCATAGCTTGCCTTTGCCTGCAAATTTGTTATTTCATTACAAAATACTCCAACGGAAGAAAATATTCGTTGGAAAAAACAGATTATACGAGCACAAGGAAAAGTTGGAGGTCTAATTAGAAACTTAGAGTAGCGTTGGAATATTTATCTCAAATGTTGGACAGCCGCGGTAATCTATGTTAATATATATTTATTGCGGTCATTATCGAAAACTCGCTGTCAGTGTGGTTTTCGTTGAGTTGAAAGTTCGATTCCTTGGGTCCCTGAAGACCATCCATATAGTTGGGATGATGCGTGTTGAATCTGTTCATGACTACACATCTTCTCGGTGTCATGGAGTTGAAGTTTTGAGAAGGAGGTACCAACTCAGGTGTCAACCACGCCACTTTATTGAGGCTCAATATAACGAAGCCCGACAACAATAGTTCTCAAGTCGTTTCTAAAAGCAAATTTAATAAACAAACCATTTGAATAGTTGGAGAGAAAAAATGTTGATCTTGAATTCTCATGAAAGTGATATCACAATCATTTAGAGTAGGATAAAATGTGGATTGCAAGCTGGAAGCACGATAACCTAGTATCATGGTCGTAGACTCGTGGCCACAGTTGTTTTCTTTGAGTCATAGGTTCGAGTCCTGATGTCACTAAAAATGCGCTATGAAGCGGGATTTAAGCACCTTAAATCTGGTCGAGGTCCAAAAACTTCCCGTTAAACTGATGTGGAAGTTTGGAAAGCAAGGTGCCAGCTTGTGTCGTCCTCATTACCTAACCGTGGCTCATAATTACTAGATCCGTCAAAAATAGTTCTTTTGTTATTGGTGACGGATCTGGTAGTAAGATACTAATAAAAACAGTCATACACATTACGTTTCTTTCAATGAATTCGTCAATGGCACTACATATCTATCCAATTGTATTTTGAATGATTTAAAAGCATATTGCAGTTCATTTTTGTGAAAACTGCCTGATGTGACAGTCCCTTCTTAATAAACTCCAAAGACTAGTGTTTTTTTTCTGCATAAAGTTTTATTTTTGGCGAAAGAAAAATCACAGGATATAAGTAAGCCAAATATGTAGAATGTTACGATCCATTTGTCAACCTAACATTTCTCTACTGAGAGCACTGTGGGCGAAGGAACAGTGTCCTGAAATAGACTGGAACCCTTTTCCAGACTTATGGGTAATTTCCTCTCTTTATTTCTCTCAGCTTAACTGAAACATCAAAGAAAGTAAATCCTCCGTGAAAAAGAGCCCGTTTGAGTCAGTAGATACCATTAAGAAGAAAACAATTGACAGAAAAAGGAAAATTAAAACAATTAACAGAAAATGAAATACAACATGTTTTTGAGCTGTGGGAAATATGAATAGGTCGATTAATGAGTGCCAACAGAAGAAGACTAACAATAGATTTGCCTCAAATTGTAAATAAATGTCTTTTTTTGAGGCAGTTCCTTTACTTTTAGGACTTACTTCTTATAAAATATTTTACCTATTCTCAAATTTGTGCAAGATTTTTAGTAGCATTTTTTAAATTGAGCACTATTTTATTTTCAGTTTAAATTATCTTGCTCTAGTCCTTTGAATACTTAACTTAAAGATATTCTATTGATCTTGGTAGCTGTGAACAAACTTGTTATCCCTTTCATAGACCAAGAATTTTTCTAACATTTTTTTTTCGGATAAGAGCTTCACCCATTTTGGTTATGAACTACAGAGCTGTTAAAAATTCGCATTAAAATCTTTTTTTAAATAGCTATCAATAGTTCTCTACATATATTGCACGAAAATATTTTTATGGAAAAACTCTCATCATTGTTTACAGCAAACAAATCTAAACACATAACAAACATAGAACTTTTCAGCAAACAAAAGATATTCTAAAAATGCTTCGAAAAACCAAAATTCTTCCCATGCCTACTAACATAAACAACCAAAAATTCCTGAAAAATCGATATCCATTCTCTGTTCCATGACCCAGACAATACAATCTTCTTTTTTTTTTATCATTGTTTGTCTACGACAGAAAGAAACGATTTAATAATGAATGGATAGAGCGTTCCCGGAAAAGGAGAAGCAAAAACAACACTCTGCAAACTCGCGATGTTCGATTTCGCTGAAATATTGGTGGGAATATTCATTCTCGGAAGTCCTGCAGTGAATAATCTGAAGAATTCCATCGCTGCGGTGGTCATCAAAATTCCAGGCATTCGGAATATCGATTAAAGATGGGTTTCATAATGAAGATGTTATTCAGGAAATGAAGAACCTGGCTGTTTTCGCTGCTGGAGATCATAACAAATGCTTTTATCGTGCGGGAAGGACACATTGTTGTTTGATGTTCAGGACGGGTACATTATAGTATTTGATTATTATTCTACTAGTTATTTAAAGTGATTATTTTTTTTGTCTGTGACCACTATTGATGTTAATATTAAACAGCAAATATCTAATGTTTCAGAAAAATACGTTGTAGTCTTAAATAACGTATATGGCTTTACGGCAATTCTATAATTAAAAATAGAATACTTTATCATAATTAGTGAAAGATAAGTTGAAAGGTCATTTCGAATGCTTTAAAATTACTTCATTCATTATGTCAAACGAAAATACTGGGTTCAATACATTTATCTCCCACACATATTCGAGGTGTTTCGAAATTCACGAGAAAAAATTTAAGGTGTGACAGAAAACATCTAAACTAGCAGTTTTCACCATACAATGCAGAGATGGAGGGCATGTGATGAACCGCTAGATGGTGCTGTAATGGAATGCAAAAAGGGCGAGTTTTCTTACACATAATAATTTCTACCGTTTACTTCAGGAGACATGGCCTTTTCCTGTTTACTATACGTCGCCCTGCTTTTTGATAACCACGGTAGAAATGACGATATGTAAGAAAACTCGTGCTGTATGCTTTCCCCAGTAACGCCGTCTAGCGGTTCACCACTTACTCTCCGCCTATGCATTGTAAATTGAAAACTAATTGTTTAGATGTTTTCTATCATTCCTTAACCTTTTGTCCATGAGTTTCGAAACACCCTTTGTATCAGAATCTAAGAAATGTTGTGTTGTGTTTCCCATATTATTAACCCTCTGACTGCTTATGTTGTGAATGATTTCAATGGGCATCTAAAATTTAATTATCATAAGTAAAATAGATTTTCTGAATATCTTTTCTTATTATCTAAAGCAAAATTTAAAAAAAAAAACCTTTGAAACAAACTCCCAAGTATATGAAGACTTAGAGAAAGTAATAAAAAATAAGTAATTTTTGAAGCTATTTTGTTAAAAAAATAAACTCAGCAATCAGATGGCTATAAACATAACATTTCAATACTAACGTTTTAATTGCAGGGTTTTTTTTGTGTTATATCTATAAATGATTAATTCATTGTTGTTAATGCTATCTTCGCGTAATGTTAAAAAATGGAATCCGAAAACGGAACACTCTTCACGATAGCAAAATGTCCCAAAATTAATTTTATATTCTGAATTCATTATCCTTTAAATAGAAACAAATTTTATCATACGTCTTATTTATATCTGTATCAGTCTTTTTTGTTGCTGATGTAAAATGTGTTCCACGTTTCGTTTCTTCTACATGAATGCTTATGGGTTTTGAAATTTAAGTGTTTTAATGAAAAATTGTACGTTTTTGGAATGTTCAAAATTTAAGTGCATTGTCTCATAAATGGGTATGTGTGTTATAACGTAACAAGCGTTCCAAGAAATTGAAATGATTTTCTATCTGGAAATGTGTTCCAAATTTCAATCAGGCACTTTGACATTAGGCGAAGACAACCTTAAAACGTCAAAATTACTTATTAGCATCGAAGGAGATTTTGACTTTTTCATCATCCTCTTTTACATGTAATTTAGGGCTTGGAATTGTTAAATATAGTATTCATTTATGCTCTAGGATGTTAGACGTACCCAATGTGTAGGTCAGTCCCTCACAGGATTGATTTGTCTCACATATACATCTAAATATGTCACACTCAAGAAATTAAGAGATTCTGTCTGTAAAACAATGAAATATCACAAAGAATGATGGATACAATTATGAAACATAGTTTTTTTTGTAATATTTATGAATTTGGATATTGGAGGGTGAGTTGCATGCTAATAGTCACGGGGGGGGGGAGGGTACATTTCGAGAAATATCCTCCGAAAGTACAGATAGTTTTAGACGCAAGCGTCTGCCTGAACAGTGAGATGAAGTTAAAGCTGTTTCAGGGTCTAAGCTATGTATATCTCAAGTTTGTGTTTATCTTTCATTACAAAAAGAGTAAAAATTATTTTGACATATATCCAATAAGTTTAGCTACCGTAGGATTTGTTATTTATAAATGGCAAATTTAAATAATTTTTTTTGTATATTTGTTTTATTAATTTAAAAATTAAAACGAATGAGTTGCATTTAAAATTTTATCTTATTCCGACTTTCAAAATGTTAGATGATGAAAATACTTAGAAAATTTTAGGAAAAAATGTAGTGGTTGGTTCATTTTCTTTACTATAATAGAGGTTAGGCAAAAAAGTGTTGTTAGAACAGTCGCGGTAGATCTAACATAGAGTTGAGATAGTTATCGCATTTTTTTTTTCATTTTTGTCCCGTGAGTCTTAATTTAAAATCTAGCAACTTTGATCAAGTTATGTAAGTTAGTATATAAAAGTAGATTCTGAAGCTGAACATGCAGCGCGCTTGGTTATGTATGTATTTTTCTTCGAAATATTCAAACATTTTATGGTAGATGAGTAAATTTCTATGGTTCTTCTGATAGAATTTGATAGAAATTTGTCTTTATCACTGTGTATTGCGATTAAATTGAATGACAAATCTAGCTAAAGGTAACATATATTTTTATTTAAGATAACACTTAACTTCAGAAATAAATTTTTTTATTAATATGATGAGTTAGATTTTGTAACTGAAATTTATGTACCTGCGAGAGTCGAATGGTCTTGGCCGACTGTGTTTGAGTCCTGTTTTTACAAGACCCGTCGTAAGAGGGGCTGATGCACATTAAATCTCTCTGATCTCACAGTCATCGCATTCCGATGGAGTGCCTACTCATGTGTCGACCTCGTTATCTGTTCTGGGCTTAGAATTACGAAGCGTATTGATTTTAGTTTGCTGAACTTGTGATGGCCTAAACAGGCAACCGGAAAATGTTTAAAAGACAAACTTAAATTCATTTTTAGATCTTCACCGGGTTTCTTCTACGATAACAATGATAGACAGGGCACCATTACTTCAAAGGAATGCTAAAGTTATATATTTCCTAAGAAATATGCATTTAAGTAAATATATATATATATATATATATATATATATCTTTATTTTATTTCTAAAACCCGTTTCTCCATAACTTAAATCGCATGCCTTCTAAGAAAATCGAAAATGCGTTAGATATTCGATAGGTTTAATTTTTCTTCTAAGAGTTATTACATATCAAAATTCTGGGGTGCAGGCAACCAAATCATGTCTGAGCACGGAATAACATAAATTCGCTTTTCGTTTAAAAACATTCCTTTTTAAGCGAAAGAAAGTATGAAGTATCAGTACGAACACTTTAAGAAAAATAATTTATTCTCATAAAATAAGTTTGATATACGAATTTTTTACTTTTCTTTGGAAAACATGTGATTGATAATACTTTTATAAAAAAAAAGTAAATGCATGAAATAGAGTACACGTAAAATATGAAATGTTAAGAGTTTTATATATTGCTTTTTCCTAAAATTATTTTTGGTTCTTGTAATGTTTTCTGCGGAATATGGATTTCTAGCATTTCAACAGAATTTTCGAGGAAAAATTTGTTCGCTAGTTTCAATTCAAAGAACCTTTTCAGCCATTTGCATAAATATTTTTAGATAAATGATTGAAAGTGAGATGAAAGCCTATTTATTGTATCGTGTTTTCATAGTTGATAAATGGAATGAATTAAAAAAAAAACGTAAAATGTAAGTTGAATTATCGTTCACTGGACACAAGCACATATAAATCTTTGCATGCAAAAAGTCGTAACCAAATTTATTGTACGAATGAATTGCAACCATTAAAGATTAAAATTTATAAAGGGACATTTCAAAAAGTACCGTTCTTAGGAATGGGATATGGAAAGGAAATAACTCAGTGTGTAGTACTGTCCATTGAGCTATTGTCCTTTTTCTCAGAACTTGAGTATGACGCCCTTTGTGCATCCAAAAAATATTCGCTGTAACAATTGGGACGGATTATTTAAAATCAAACTTGCACATTTTTACAGAAAAAGTACAAGGAAACGAAAGATCAATTTTATTTAATTGTCTGTGTTATTAAGGCTCCCATCTACCGGCCTTTTTTATTTCGTGAACGTAACGTTAATCCTATGTAAGTTCTACTTTCCGTTTCAAATCTAGACTATTATATCTGTTTGAATGTACAAAAGTGCACCCGAAAGAACAAAAAATAATTAACTCTTCTGTATAATTATATTTTCTCCCCAATCTTAAAAATATTTTTAAATATTTTTTAAGACCTCGGAAAACTCAAAACAATTTATTAAAATAAACGTACAAATATTTTTAAGAATCGGTGGGAAAATGCTATTCCGCAGAAACCTTTACTAATTTTTGCTCTTTCAAATATACTACATTACATTTAAATGCATAAAACAGTCTAGATTCGGAGATGAAAGTACAAATTACATAGGATTCACATTACGATCACGAAATAAAAATGACCAACACACAGGCCGAAATAAAAATGGCTTTAAAGATATACTTTATTTTTATTATAACATACTTCTCCAGGCAAATGTTCATTTGCAATGGCAAAAGAACACAACGCCTCGGTACTAGAAATACACACCGAGGAATAATATTATAAGACATTCAATAAAATTAATATTTGCAAGTATATTTATCATTTATTCTCTTGAATTTTGTTAAGGTTACATTCTCTAAATTTCATGATGTAAAACTGAAATTAGGGAAACGTTTTCAAACAGAAAATAAAATGTTCTAACAGTAAAATAAGGTAATGTGTTTATATTATGCATTTATCGTACTATGTCCTAGCATTTTGAATACCTCATTTATCACTTTAATATTAAAATTGTTCAAAAAGTACCCGTGTTAGAAATAGGAAAAGGGAACAGGGTTAGTCAACTGCAAGGGAGATTTTTCCTATTCTCAAAAAGACTTTAAGAACACCCTTTGCATCCCCAAAGAATTGTCGCCATAATATTTCTTATTGACATTGCTTTCTTGAAGCAAATTCAAGGGAAGCAAACTATTTTTTGATTGCTTCTTGGTTTTTGGTGAAAAATAATGTATACAACTTTCACCGAAGGTAACAACTTAATGCGGCAGCAATCAAAACAATCCTATGAATCAGTGTGAGAAAGTGTTTGGCTCTGTTTAACAAATGGCAGCGCTCAATATAAACGCAATTTGTGTTCAAAAATAAAGACTTTTCAAATCACTCTCGTATACTGAACATTTTATATTAGATCTTATGGAATCAAACTTCCCATGTATGCATTACTGCTGTATTTGGAATATGCACAAGAATTTATAAGAATGTGTAAAAATTAATGGAAACTTTTATGTTTGCTTATTTTTAACTCATTAAAAGTCAAAGTATTTTATTTTTATTTTAATTACCTCCCTTTTTTTTATATATTGATTCCAATACATTTTTAGCATCGAAGGAAAAGGAAATAAAAATGCAAAAAGATAGAAAACAATTTTTTTTGGATACATTTGGGGCAAAAGAGGTCAGAAGTTGCCAATGATTTATCGAGTGAAGGATTCAAGTCATGATTCCATTAAAGCTAATTGTGAGAAATATTGGCATTTCTATACGTTTGATTGAGTTCGATAGCTGTTTAGATAGAGTATATGCGTTCAAATAGTGTTCTAATCCTTTGCCCATAATTAGAAATTATGATGGCAATTGTCGAACCTTTGTAAGACCACAGTGTAGTCTAGTGGCGAGTTCATGACTGGTATTATTTTCATCGAGTAGGGTGTGACGTTTGGCTATTCGCTATTTTCTCCTCACTAACCTCGGGGACTTTATACTAATTTGAATTGCATAAAATTAAAATTGCTTTGCAACCAAAATGAATGGTAATTTTTATGAAAATAGATACAAGTTCAATTGATCAACTGGGAGAAATTATCACCAAGGAACTTAGGATAGCTTCAGAAACAAAATTTGAGTCTCCTCTTCTCCGGCTTCTCCTTGAAATCAGGACCATAATTCGCTACAGAAATTGTGCTTGGATATTTCGGCAAGGACCTAAAGATTCGTCGCTCAAAATTGAATTACGTACACTCCGCAGTGAGATTTCAAGAGAAATGGCTTTTCCAAAAATAAATTGGAAAAATACATTGCGAATTTCTCGTCTGACTCAAAAACTCTTTGCAGGGCAACCTCCCTGCTCTAAAAGCCTTTTCTCTGCATTTCACCCCTGAATTGCGCTCTTTGCAGTATTGATGTAGCTGCCTTTATAGCTGACAGACTTCAAAATCAATTTGAACCAAATCAATAACCTCAGTTTGTCACACATCATAGAAAAGTTCAAAAATTTTTAGATTCCCGCACTTATCAAGACCTGAACCCAGTCCAAGCTAATGAAGTATTAGAATTCATTTCTAAATTAAAAACTAAAAAAAGGCATTAGAATTGTGTGGATCTTGTATCTAATTGAATCCTTAAAATCTTCCTAATAAAATTTATTTCCTTTTTCACTATGAGCTCTTCAATCTTTTTTTAAAACGTTTTTCTGAATTTTACTTGGTGTGTGTGTGTCATCAAATTTTCGATCGTTAATTTAACCAACTTCCCATCAAGCTAGAGCTTTGAAATTTTGGGAATCGTTCTCACTAGCCTAACAATACGATATTTGGACATTTGCGACAAGTTTTAGCTAGTATTTTCTTCAATAATGCAGTTTATCCCAACCACTTGGCGCGATTTCAAAAATTGGCATCAAACTTGGCGATTTTTTTGTTTGGCTGAACGTTAAGTCCGTAAAACGGACCAGGGTAGCCACATTTGGCAAAATACTGCCAAATAATTCTTGTCGCCAAGAGTGATTGGGTTAAACAACTGCATTCCAACCATTTAATTTACAGAATTAATTAATTAATTTTAGTTACTTTTAACGTTTTTATGTATTTCACTTGGTTCGTGTTTCTGTGTGTGTGTGTGTGTGTGTGTGTGTCATCAAATTTTCTATCGTTAAATTAACCAACTTCCCATCAAGCTAGAGTTCTGAAATTTCGGGAACCGTTCTTACTTGCCTAACAATGCAATATTTAGATATTTGCGACCAGTTTTAACTAATATTTCAATAATCTTTCTTAATAAATTTTGCCACTATATAAAAACGTTGTTTTTAAAAACGTTGGTTTTTATCTCGAATTATTAAACATCTTATCTCTTACCAAAAGACGTCACAATTAACGGCGATACAAATATTTCACATTTATTTTCCCATCATTCAACTCACGCTTATAATCTCACTTTCAAAATTTTTTCAAAATGCCATCTTATGACATTGAGCACAGCATTTAAAACTTGTTCTTGTTTAACTATCGTTCCTTTAGTATTTTAATTCATCTTTTAATTCCATGGGTAACAGAAAGCAACTTCACAACTACTGTTCATGACTGCAATCTGAAGTCCCTCCCTTTCTTTTTTCTCCTAGATATAGCTCTGGTCAATGTGGTTGTTCCGCACCTGTGGCCCTCCTCCGGAATATTCAATCGTAATTCGGCCTGTCCTTTCTGTCTCAAACATTCACATCTAAATTTCAGTGGCTCTCACCTGCTGAATTTCCAAGTGTATTTCGCCTAGTTCACTCTACGGACAAATCTCCAAAGTATTATTTTTCGCTTCAAATACAGATTCAGACAGATAGTTTCCTCTCAGGATCTCCACACATTTTTAGCTGTCCGTCGAGGTGTTACGCCAGATGGACTTCTCTTCTAATGGACACATCAGAAAAATTCGTTCCTTGTGAAGAACCTTCCCTTGTCACCAATTTCGTAAAGTGTGTCGTCAAGCCATTAAATTGGTCACCAAAGTCAGATGGTCAATGCTTAAGCCTTTCTCAGTATGTGACAAAATCTCAGTATATATGTCCTTTCATTCGTGCTTCTTTTCAGGGAAGTGTCATTGCGAGTTTGTAACATAATATAAGGAATCAGTAGACCTGTGATGTCGAACTGTATCGCTATTTTCTCATCACTAATCTATAGAAGGAAGTCTGAAGACTCGAACCCTCATTAATAAACAATGTGAAAATAAACTCACTTGATTTCGATTGAGTTTGTTTACTCGCTCGAAACTCATTAAGTTGATAAGAAACAAATAAATTTTTTTTATTTTAAACCACAATCCAGGAGCTCTTAGGTAAAAATTATCACTCAGAGAGAGTTGGTAATGATAATATTTTAAATATTCATGACTGCAGAATTAAAAAAAAAATTAGTCATCACTGTCTTCTTTTTAAAATTGACAGTGCAATTTAGTGACTATATTAATAGAAGACTTATAATGGAAGGCGAAACATTTAATAACCCAGAGGTGTTACAGATGTGCTGAAATAAACAGCATTCTGTTGCTTAATGATTTACAACGCTGCTACGACATATTTACAACAGGAGATTTCATCTAAATAGTTTTCTTCAAATCTTCAAAGGATTGTGATCAGATCTTTAAAAAATAACAAAATCTTGTCAAAATATGAAGTAATGCTCTACTTATGATAAGGATGATAAAAACCACAATTTCTTAAATGACTGTATATTGAAATTTTCAAATTTATTAATAATTTATGTACATTGAGCTTTTTTAATTGTATCATACTTATTAATAATTCTTTTTTTCCTGGTGTTTCTTTTCAGGGAAGTATTTGTGGAAGTAAATTTTCTCAAGATTTCGACATGGACTGGTATAAATATGTAAATGACCCTTCAGCAGAAGAATCCCCTTGATTAAATATACCTTTTCGAATCAGTCGTTCAAATTTTTAAAATGATGTTTTATTTATAATTGTATTGATTCTTTTAAATGATTTTGCAACTTCTTAATAAATATATTATTACGTGGTTGATTGTGGTTAATCACAGTGCAAGAAAAATCCATGTCTTATATCAGCAGGATCTTTCGGAGTAAATTTAAGTTTTCATTATGAAACTCTTTAGTAGGTACAATAATTTCGTTTGAATTGGAAACAATTAACACAAACACATAAATTCACTGAAGCATAAATTCACAGTTCACACATTGGCAGATTTAAATCACTTAATCTTAATATAGCATTAGCTCATATACTCTACATACTCTAGCAGTGACTTCAATTGCACATCAGTCAACTTGCATCTGTAAATATTTTTTATGCACTTCATTTTGGAGAATGTTTTGTTCACATTATTTAAGTAATTCCGAATGCGATAAAAAGGTTAAAAACAAATTCATACAAGTAATCAAATTATATGAGGTGAAGATTCTTATATAATTCAAACAATAATAAATTTAAATATATTTCTATAAAAATATCTCTACATTCTAAATTCGTCATTTCCAATTTGAAGTTCTGAGACAA
This sequence comes from Nephila pilipes, assembly GCA_019974015.1. NCBI lineage: Eukaryota > Metazoa > Arthropoda > Arachnida > Araneae > Nephilidae > Nephila > Nephila pilipes. Next base: position 68,032 of record BMAW01125188.1, on the reverse strand, counting down.
GAATGTCGGTGTTAAAGGGAGTTTGAAAAATCTTGATGTTGTTTGCAATTACATCATAATCTAAACACCCAGACTGAAAATTTATGTCCAAAGAACACATATTTTCAACAGAAAAATGCACCAAAAATAGAATTTCTGATTGCTGGCTGCATGTTTGGCATGTATTAGAATGCGTGAAACATTTTTTGTTCAATTGGGAGTGAAACAAACAATCTTTTGACAAAAGGATTTAATATGAATGTATAAATTAAACAGAATCTGTTTTTCTTCTGGTAACTTTAAATTAAAGCCATTTAGATGTTTAGTTGAATTTGAGAAAAATAACTATCCACTAATTGTCTTGTAACTCAGCCAGAGGATATTTCCATCTTATCAAGAAATTTTTAATTTTTGCTCGGAGTTCTAACAATCGTGTTTGTATTCTTCCGCAGCTAAACCAACATACTGCAGTATATAACATAGTCATTTTCTTCAATAAATTCGAGGAAATAATGGTGCTTGAGCTCATGTGATTTATTTAATTAACAATCGACTTGATTGACTTCAAAACTTCTGAAATATCAAATTATTTTCAGGAGAAAAACTGTTGAGATGAAACTGTTTCATTGTACAGTTAATAGTTTTGAGCAACCGTCATTTTTTACGGACGTTGATGCGAGAGCAATAACATCTTTATTATTTTCACACATTTTTGTCACTATCAGTAGTGATACCATTAACAGTTTTCAATTGAAGATTATTTATCCGAATAACATTTTCAAATCGCTTGAAAATTTTTTCACCAGTGATTGGGCTATAAATGCTATGAATGCAAGAATATCATCCTATTCTTCGGACATTTATGAATACCACGGATAAAAAGTAACATCCAATCACTATTTGACACATAAGTTAACTCCTTCAGAGCCAATGAGAGCCAATGAAAGTGTCGGGCTTTGACAAATATAATTCAGTTTTATACTTTCTGCAGTATCATCTACTCTTCGAGCCACAGTAGTTGCTGATAAACTGATGTTTTTAAATAAATTCGCCTTCTCTGGATACGTTTCTTCTGTAGCTACAATCATGCAGTCCTCGATTTATTCGCCATCTGTTACTGATTTACTATGTTATTATATGAACCACGAGGAAACTTGCTCAAATTGCTGTTTCTTTTTTACTATTTGCTTTTTAAAATAATTGCTGTGATATTTCAAACTCATTTCATAGATTTATATTTTACTAATCAAAGGCTTCCTGTAAGTTTGGAACAATTCTGAGAATGTTTAGTCTCATAAGGAAGTTTCTATGAGGAATGATATTGTTTCATTGCTAAATTATACACATTGTTTCATCCTTTTACTCAATCAGGAAATATTAATAATTCCATTGCTTTTAAAATGTTCTTCACTTGCTATATATTTTGTTCCTTTTCCATATTCATACAAATCCACACAGAAGACCCATAACTTCAAATCAAAATAATGTTAATTAATGCAACTACTAGTCGCACTATATTTCATTTTTCAGATTATACTTGTCACTCCGAATTCCAAATTTGGATCCATCAATTCGGGTTTGTATTTCATATTTATATCACTCGTGCTTGACGGGTAGAATATTTTCTAAAAAAAAAGTACACGAATCTTCCAGAAAAAGAATAACACAACATAACGTTTCCAGAATATGCTCTAGTCTGCTACTTGCTACGAGATGGCGTTGTGTACTTCAACTATTCAATCATATTTGAAGTTTCGTGTAATTCTACACAAGAAAGCACTGTGCGTTTGGCTATTTTCACCGCAATGATATGCTATCGACATTTTTCCGAAATTACCAACCGAAATTGTGATCAGAGCGGTGTTTATCCTAGCGCCATAAATACTTCACTCGCCGAGTACTTTAGAAGCGAAAATGTAAACGTAATTCAAATCTACAGCATGTTGGTATGATGAGCTAGCTAGGCTTGGATTTGGGGATAAAGTAGAGGGATTTGTATGATCTTTAGGCTAAAAGATTTGCAGAACTCTAGTCAATGATCAATCTTTTTGTCGCTAAATGTACCGACTTGGCGAAATTCGGCACCACAAATTTATCCAAAAAAAAGTCACCTCTATCAGTTCTATATTTCTTCCTTGCATATTCTTATTTTCACTGTGGAAAACAATCTTAATAGCATGGGAAACAAAAAATACATAAACTTTCCGTGATACGATATTTTGATTGCATAAATACGCGTTTTTAAAATTTCTGTCAACAGTAGACAAAGATACAATGGTTGATTTAATTAAAATCGAGATCTTAAGCGAAGTACAATTTTGAAGGGGATCACATCACTCAGCAATGTCCCTTACGAATGATGAAGCTTAAGAACAATTTTTTCTAAAACAATATTGATCAAATAGATACCAATGTTTTTCGAGTACATTTATATCATTGTTATTATTTTATTTGTGTGATACTTAAAAAAAATCCTGTGTGGGGTAGCATTTGAAAAGTTTTGAAAACGATGAAAATTAGCGTACGTTTTAATCCATAATGTTTTATTTAAGCTTTTGCTGATTAAAAAAAAACGTAAGAAAAAAATAAAAAAAAAAAAAAAAAAAATAGAGACTGTGTGACCATGTAACTTTTTTAAACTGCTCCACAAACTTAATCATTTTTAACATTATGAACATGGGAAAACACGGCATCAATTGACTAACTTAAGCATCCTCTTTCAATTATTTTGAAAAATATAAGAAGTTTAATTGTAAACTAAATTAAAAAATGTTTTAATGCCTATCTCTATAGAAAAATCAAAATATCACTGTTCATTATCAAAGTTTTAATTGCATCATGATTATTGGAATTAATTATTTCAGATTCAATGTCACATACATTATTAAATGAAAAATATAAACATTATCCGAGCCTCTTAATACATTACAATTGCGTAACAGTTATATATATATATATATATATATATATATATATGTATATGCATGCATGTATGTATATACTATGTACACAAATGAAATCTCACAAAAAAAATGCATAAGCATTCAAAATAATGAAATTCATACAAAAAATATAAAATAACTAAAAAAAATCCAAATCCTTTGTAAGCACCTCACGCACCTCACATCTGTTTTATCTGCGTTAAATGTTTTCATTCTTTCTTGGCGCTTTTTCAAAGACTGATATTATGAATAAGGTAACAAAAAGTTTAATTAGTTATCATTTGAAAATTTTAAATCTGCGATTTTAAATGTATTACTTAAACTTATAAAAAAAGCGTTTTTAACTTTGATTAGATGAAAAAATATATTTTAACTATTATAATTAATACACAAATTCGCCTTGTGTTAAAAAAGAAGAAAATAATTTGAATTAAAAAATAGCTAAAGGGAGATACATATAGTTATTAATATATGGATATTCATTGCTTCTTTTTCATGCGTTTATTAATGCCGTTACATAAATATGATTTCATTGTTTGAAACATAAAAGCTTTTATGGTTTTATATCTGATTAGCTTGAAGAATGATTATAACCGAGTATTTTTTAAATCTCAAAACGAATTTAATAACAATAAGCACTTAATAATTTTCAATAAACTTTTTTATCCTTCTTTTTTACAGCATTATAATATACAAAGTATATTCTCTATCATTACAATCAGTTTTATTTTACCAACAAAAAATTAAATATATCTTGCACAAATATTTTTATTTTCATGAATAATATTGCCTCTAATAATCCTGTATTAACTTTTATCTCTGGAATAAATGCATATTAATTGCAAAAAATGTTTGAGAATAGAGATATTTGAATACTGGATCCTTAAAAAAGAAACAAATATGTTCTAAATAGTTTTTATACTATTCTGACATTTACATTGTTTATACATGTAATAGTTTTCGAATTAATTTGAAAAGGAAGATTTCACTACAAAAGTTTCGGTATTTCGATGCATGAAATTCAAGACACAATTAAATTTTACATATTTCAAAATCACAGTGAAATTTTAATTACTCTCTAATTAGAATATATATAAAAACAAATGGATTTAGTCCCTTGAGTAATGAAAGTTTTTATTATAATAAAAGTTTTGAAAGCAAACATCGTTCGGAGAGTTTTATAATAAATATCGTATGGAAGGATAGTTTTTAGGAAAATAAACAAACGAAAAAAAATTAAAAATTGAAGTCTGTGTTTTTGTTCTAAATTGGAAAACACTTAAATTTTTTTACACATGCAACATTTGTGGAAAGAGTAATAAATTGAATAATTCACTACTAAATGACACCTGACTGAAATAAATTTACTTAATGAACTAAAGCTTATTACTTTTATTTCGTTTAATTTTATATTTTAAACTAAAATAATTATCATGCTGTTTGCTCTTACACAAATAAGTACAATTTTAGCGAATTCACATAAGTCATCATCCCAACATACTTCGAAAAGCAGCAATTCTACTGAAACTGCATTCTGCGTTATTATTGTAATCTGTGAGCTCGTTAAAACAGACAACAAATATTTCATAACTGACGAAATTTCATAGAAGACGGAAATAATTGGGTTGCCGGATTATTTAGTGTTTAAAGTCAAAATAGCGGAATAGATTTCCTGTGCTTCAAATTATAGCCGATTTGTTAAATATGCATTTCAAAGTCCCAACTACAATTCTAATGGAAGTTGATATAATAAATTAATACATTTTAAAACTACATTTCCGTATTCTTAATTAAAAATTTCATTTATGGAGACATATTTGAATGTTGTTGACTCCGATTTTGGTTTCATCTTCTGGGTGAATTGGCGCATTAGGGAGACTCTTACATCATAAAACGAAATATGCATTTTAATTTTATGTGCTTCTTATAAGTAACCGACATTTCTTACCCTTATCCGGCGTAAATTTATTTTAGGACGATGTAACAAACTTATAACTTATACTCAGATAATCAGATGAATGCTTGCTAACTATGGCCCCTGCAGCAGAAGCTTATATAGAACTATTATAAAAATTTAAATGTAATCCTCAGACAAACTACATTTACACTTATATAAAAGTAAGATAATATTTCATTAATATAAAAAACAGTTTCGAAATAAATTAAAAATATTACAACAAAATAAAATTAAACTGAAAAATTTATAAATTCTATGCAAAGTTTTGCAAATTTTTAGATTTAGCCACTTAAGGAGACATTTTTTTTAAAGAAACTATTATATTTTTATTTGAATCTTACATACAAAGGTTTATGATAACTAAATACACTATTATACACATCAAAAAATTTCAATTCAGTTGTTAAACTTTTTGTAGAAAATATAGCGTCGATTGTGGTATTTCCAAGTGTAGTATAATATTTTGGATTTGTTTATAATTCCCTTCAATAAATTTTTGCCTTTGTCCATTTGTAAAGTTCATAATGAAATCTTCAGCAAATACCTTTTTTATTCGATCATACGATTCATTACCCAACATTTCATACACTACTTCCACAGTATCGACCCAATTTGTTTCCGGAGAAGCGTATAAAACATTTTTTAATTTCCGATGACAAACAATATAAGCTACATATAACTAAAATTAAAGCAAATGATAAATTATTAAAGTGAATATATTTAAGCTAAATATAATTAAATTGAAGCAAAAGATAAATTTTTAAATTGAATATAATACAAGCTACATGTAACTAAAATTAAAGGGAACGATTAATTATTTAACTGAACATATTTTAAGCTATATGTAAGTAAAATTAAAGTAAACGATAAATTATTAAACTGAATATATTTCAATTCAAATGTAATTAAAATTATATGTAATTGAATATTATTTAAGCTACATGTAATTAGAATTAAAGCAAACAATAAAATTATAAACTGAATATATTTGAAGTTCAGGGTACTTAAAATGAAAGGAAACGGTAAATTGTTAAATTTAATATAAAATAATATAGAAAAATTTAACATTAAGCCTGTGAATAATACCATAAAATTAAGATATTTGAATGATATTCCAGTTAATGATTAAAATCACCAAGTGTTTATGTATTTAACATTAGAGCCACAAAACCATTCAGTATAATTTAAACGAATATAGAAAAAAATTAACATCAAGTCTATGAATAGAATAGTAAAATCAGGAAGCAGAACATCATAAATATAAAATATCTAATTTACATATTAAAAAATTGAAAAGTGATTAGATAAAAGAAGTGGTCCGGGACAACAATTCATAGATTACCTAAAACAATAGCTCTTCGGGTGGCTAATAGAATTTCTTAAAATTATAATGAAAACTTACATTAAATTTTTCAGATTGAATAAAAATTGATAGAAATAAATGCAACAACGACTTGAAAAATTCTTTATAAAAACTTATTTCCCTAAAAAGTCATTTAAAGATTTTATCACACCAAATATTATTCTTGTATCTCTCGTCTAATTGTAAATTCACTCAATTGCAATTTTTAATAGGCTTTGTATCTCTTATGATTTTTCTTACGAAAAAGTAGGATAAGTTTATTTCTGAAATGATTCCAAATAAAGCTAATTTCGATAAAAATGGATCCTCATTCATAACTTCTGAAGAACATGTAAAAATATTTTAAAATGATAAATATTAATAAGGTCAATGTATTATCATGTTTAAGATATATTAAAGGCCTTTCTAGGAATTTTGGAAACTAATTTGAAAATCTTATTTTGTAAGTATTATTAATCAAAAGGACACAGAGCATAAATAGGAAACATTGTTAGATTTAAATGTATGGATATATTCCACTTTTTATTCCTTAATATTTTATTGTCGTACTATTCCTAAATACTTGTTACTCCATTTTCTTCCTTATTCTGATATCTTATTTTTGCATGGTCGAATAATCATGGTCACAAATTCACATCCAGCTTTGTTTAAGTCGAGCCGTGAGCTCGAGTCCCGATTCTCTGAACAATCGTGTTGTAGAAAGGTCGATGCATTTTTATTCTATTGAGACTTCAAGTGCCTACTTTAGTGTCGTATGGAAGTTAGGATACTGAAGCTCTAGCTGAATTGACATCTCGTCTGTAGACGTGACTCAAAATTATAAGGTCTATCCCTAATATACCTCGTGTGTAGCTTGTAAGTATGATGTTAATAAACATTCCTTATTGTTGTGTCCTTAATGTATTCCTTGTAACATCTTTAGTCTTTATTATAATTCCGTATTGTTTCTTATAATAATAAAGGACTATATTATATTTCATTTTATACTTTCCCTCATTATCCCGAGAATTTATTTCGAATATTAATTCTTGTAAATCATTATATCTTATTTAGGAATTTTATTTTTCTTTATAAAGTACAATGGAGAATCATAATCATACGTTTTTTTATATATTAAAAAAGTCTTTAAATTCAACGATTCAATTTCTTTGTTTTTGTCACAGACAGAATAATACTTTTTCGCTGTAGAATCGAATGTTCCACATAAACTACTCCAGAATATTGTTTTCTTAACAGATACAGAAAAAAATAACCCAGATGGACAATAAATTATAGGCAGGATAAAAATAAATCTTGTAGATTTTATTGAAGGAACCCGAAGAACTATTTCAATACCTTACAGCCTCATTTGTTACCTTTATTTGGATCACAGAAGAGAGGAAACAGCACTGTATATTGATTAGTGATATTCGTATATTGCGGCACAATTGATCCCAGACTGCCCTAATTCCTTTAACATTCCTTTCGGCCATTAACGCAATGCCCACTTTATCTGGAAAGGCCGTAACTGTTCAGAAAATTAGGCAATGTCTGGGAACCCTCAGGATATGTTTAAGTATACGTCAAACACGAAAGAATTTATTTTCACTAGATTAGTTGGCCAATACGGTTCATCTTAAACGTGTCTCGTGAAATATTCAGCTTTCACCACCCTTAGAAACCCTTTAATTGTACCCTACTTATCTTTTGATTGATTGTTCATTAATGTGTGATTTAGAAGCAATACAAGGGCTATTGGTGATTTATTTCGTGATCGTGAAGAATGGTCAAGTGACGAAAGAGACACCTGAGCTGGCATCCTTCTCTCCAAAATCCCACACCATGGAAGTGTGAGAACCTCGGCCCCCAGTTGATTTAAGGTGCATCAGTCCCACTACGCAATGGGATTGATGTGCTTAGGGTATCGGGACTTGAACATGCAACTCTGGGGAAATTACGTCCGTCATGATCTCGCAGATGAAACTGCTTTGTATTTTGTCAGAAGTATAATACAAAACTCTCTTCATAAACCGGTGCTTCACTTTTCCGGCCTTGTAAGTAATCTGGAGTTTTTACACAGGTTAACAATTCGTGAAAAATTATTTCATTCTTTCTACTTCAAAGGAATAATGAGAGAGAACAATATAAAACCGTACTTTTTTTTTGTAATTATAGTTTGTTGTGCGTTTGGAGCATAGATTACGAGTATTGTATTAAATGTTATACAATAATCTGTAATGTTAGTTGTTTAAATGCTTATTTATAGCGATTTACCAATAATTACGCTTTTTCTTTTCATATCCGGCGCTGTTGATGTCCGATATCTGCAGAGAGTAGAGAGAGTCAGAATAAACTCAAGATTGCTGTATTAATTGCTTTGTATAAGCTTAAAATATAAAGCAATTAATTTAATAGAAATGTGACAGAATCTTATTACCCATATCGACTGTCATCTTCAAGTTTATTTTGATCAAAAGATCTAAATTTCAACATAAATTTTAAGTTAGCATAGACGAAGTAATTAAGAAAATTGATTTTATTCCGAAATAATGCTTATTTATCCTCTAAGAAGGGAGTTGCTCTCCACAGTTAAATCCCTGGCCTCGAGTACTAACAACTACTGTAATTTATCAAAGAGTACGCTTACCGGAATGTGATGCGAGTACCTTCTTTAAATATTCAATCTATCTATCTCATCGAAACAACTATGCATATCAGAAGAGTTCCGCGCACTTCACATCATATCCATATCATTATTATTTCAGTTCAGTTCTCTGTCACTTCTATACTATTTATTTACCTTTATTAATTCAATTTCTAATTTGCCTCGTAAAGTTTCATTTGATTGGGAATATACTGGGGATTTAAACATAAAGTCAGAAAGTGACCCTTGATGTTATTAAAAGAATTTATTTGCTTAAAGGGAAGTCTTCACAAATAATTAATGTTACAGAAGTGTAAAATTATCTTGTTGAAAATCCTTCTTATTAAGTTTAGTTTAACCAGTTTAATTCATTACATTACTTAGAACATAATCGTTGTATGGCTATTCTGCATCAATTAAAAACGTATTTTTAATAATTTGAAGTATAATATGCTCGCACACTCATGAATAGTAATTGTGTGAGGATGTCATTTTTGCTAATCTTTATTCAAATTCAGTGATTTTAAATGGTATAAAAACAATAAATCATTTTATACCCAAAGAGAAAGTTCTCTCTCTGTGTTCAAGTTAATTTCATTTCCATGTTTAGCTTCTTTTATTTTTAAAAAAAACCATTTTGTAAATGGATATTTCTATAATGATTTATTATTATCAGATTAATCATGAATGGAAAACATATTCAAGATTTTCCGCAAACCCTAAGCAGATATCTTTTTAATACTTATTACTAAAAGGGCTTTAATTTTAAAGCCCTTTTAATGGGGTCGAAATTGCCCCCACACAAAAAAATCGAGTATTCTCTCAATTAAAAATCTTTTATATCTTTCGGCCGGTAAAAATTCCAAAATAGAATTTTTATCAAAAACCTCTTAAGGTATTTTCACGCTATTCTTAAATCAAACGAATGTTCAAAGAGCAATAATGTTCCAATTGCATGACGGTTGCTGTAATTATTCTCTCATAGTGTCTTTTTTTAAAATGTTTTTTTTCCCATTTGTGGATTTTTCTTCTATGGTTTTCAACTTCAATCTATCTTTTCCAGCTAAGAAAAAAACATTTTCTCCTCACCAAGTAAATTAAACCTAGCCGTGTTCCTTTTGATAATCTTCAAAATGTACTTACTCATGTAACTTGACATTTATCAAATATAACTCACTTAAAATAAATAGTCCTTTGTAAACTTAGATGACAAAGGAAGCTCTATAACAATAGAATAAAATCTCTTCTTGCCTGGTATTGTAAAGAAGTTTGCCGAAGGTCAAATAGTAGTGATAAATCCTTCAATCTTATACGAAATAATAGAAGAGCAAATTGATTACACAGCTAAAGCTTAGAGATTCGCGAGAAATATTAGCAGTGTTTTATTTTATAGCAGTATATTACGATCTAGCAATTTTCCATAATAATGTTATATAATTATTTGAGCTTTTCTAGGCAACTTCATGTTCTTCTAATTATTTCAACAATCCAACTATTGCAGAGTTGTAATTTCTCCTTTTCAGTTACAGATGAGAACCCCGTGGCCAAAACCACTTATTTATAGCTCGTGCTTCTTCATTTGCTTCCTTGGGACTACTGAAGAACTAATAACCCAAACAAATGTTATGCACAGAATAAAAATTTTCAAAATGAAGTTCAGGATTTTGTGATATTACACTTGAATTAATGTGAAATAAATTTGTTTGAATTTTTACAATCATTAAAATAATTTTCTCTACTATTATTTTTGCATTTTGCTTAAAATTTGATCATAAGTACAGAGCCAGTAGTTTTAAGATGATTTGAAATTACAGTAATATATTTCTTTTCTTAACTACCTCAGTTTTTAGACTTGGAAATTATGTCAACAATTTAAGAAATCTTGTAAAAAAATCAAACCTGAAAAAGTAAAGTCGATTAAATACTTTTTTTTTTTAAAAAATAAATAAATTTTCACTAACTTTATTCTCTTGTTTTCGTATTGCCAACCACATTTTCTAAATGATTTGGAATAACTGATTTTTCGATAGATATAGCTCTGAAGTTTCTTCTTTTTAAAGATACTCTCTAGGGAAAAGGGGGATAAGACCTGGTTTTCGGGAAAAAACAGTTAGCTCTCTTTTTTCTCCAGTAGGTGCTGCTGCTGTCAGTTAGCTTACTTTAGAAATGTGACTGATCGTTCGTGCAAAATAGTGCGCTATCGCTTCCCGTCCGAGAACAATGCTTTTTTTCAATATCTGCATATATTTCAAAAACTAAAAAAGTCTAAAATAAATGTTTGTAAAACGTCCCATTACATCACTACGTAGTTCCTGCTTTACTTCATATTCAAGTAAATCACGCAATGTTTGATGAGGTTATTCAGCCAGGTTAAATATCTAACATTTTAAGTTTAACTAATCCTATCGGGAAAAGCTGAAATCCCAACGGTGGAACAAAATTGGGCAATATTTTACCACTATCTGGTTTTAATACACCAATGCAAACACTATAAGACTACGCCCTCAATGTCTACATTGGAATAGAACCTAATTGCGAAGACGTATTTGTTCGCCATTTGTTCAAAACACTGACACCCAAAATGTGAATGAAACAACATGAATTCTGTATGTGGATTCTTAAATGTATTTTTTAAATTAGAAATTGACTGTGTGAAAATTTAAAATAATTTAAAAATAAAATGCTGTTTGGATATGCTTTGAATTTTTTAAAGAGTACCTGGGTTTACTCACCCTTACTTTAAAAATTGCATTTTTGAGTTTTTACTCTTAATCCAAGGAATTGATCAAGAAACGTTTAACTTTTACAAATTATATAGCATTTTTTTGCCTTCGTGTGTACGATTCCTGCTGTAATTATATTTACTGTTTTTTGATTGGAACGATGGAATTATTCATTAACTGATTATTAGTACCCTATTTTACATCTCTTTCCCTTATAAAAATAAAGGAAAATTTAACTTTTTAAAATTCTTGATAAATAATAATTACTTTTTAAAAAGAAAGCACAGCAAAATTTTTATTTTAATGAATCACCATAAATATTTTGAATTACGCAATATTTTCGAATGAGTCAAGTACATTTTCCTTATTACATACTTTTTAAATTTGATGTATCACTGTCATTTTACGCAATTGTTTTTTTACACAATAGTTTCTTTTTACGTTTTCTTAAAGTGTGCGTCTTCTGTATCTAACGTTACATTATTAGTGGTCCTTATTTATGGAAGTGAGGCTTGGAAACATGCGAAATCACAAGAACAGAAATTAATTGTCTTTAAAACTGAATGCCATATAAAGTATCTCAAGATGTACTGGCCAGATAAGATTTCAAATTTTGAATAGTATAACAAAACATCTGTTTGACGTATTTCCACCTAAATTAAGAAAACGGCGTTGGTCATGTTCTAGGAATGCCATCAAATGATAACACGCGAAGTGTGCTGACACGGGTAAATGATGGAAAGAGAAATAGACTAAGGACCACAGGGCGCCGTATGGCCATAGCAGAGAGGAATTCCTTTGGATAGCCGAATTGGGGATGTTCTCGGGAAGCAACATCGTATCGGTTTAAATGACGTGCAACTGTTATGGTATCATGCACCAGTTTGGTGTAACGAGAATCGAATTTGAAGAAAGAGCGTACTCTCCGTTGATTTAAAATGCTTTCTTTTTGTTTTATATAGTTTTTTGCATATAGGAACACTTATAGTGATATATTTTAAAACGTCGGATTCTTTATTTTAACATTAAAATATCCAAACAGCTAAAGCAAGATTCAGTATGTTTAATCTAGATGTGTTCAATATAATTTAAAAGCCCATCATATATTACATATTTAAGAAGTATATCCGTATTTAAATAAGTAATTCATATGATAATTCGCTTAAGATTCATTCGGTATGAAAATAGTTATGGCATGAAGCATTTATTAACATTAAAACTTGCAATAATTCAACAATGAAAAGTATTTTGAAGATTTTTTTTTTCTTTCAGTGTATGAATTATATTTTTTCTCTTTTTCAGTTATTTCATTAATATAATTAATTTTAATTCAATTATTCATAGTTCAAAACAGAATATATTTTTGAGCTTAAAATCTGAATTTATTATTTAAAATATAAAAATATTTTATTTTAAGGATTACTTTAATGTCTTTTATGTGCATTTCATTACAAATATAGAATGTATAAAAAATTTGGTATTTTTTAAAATATATACTTGGTAAAATGTGTTTATAAGGAATACATTACAATAAATAACTGACATACTTTACATAAATTATTATTAATATGAACTGACTCGCAGGTTTAACAAATCTTTAGCAGTACTAATGGTAAAAGAAATAACTTTTATTCCCATTAAGTTTCTAACTCCAAATTCACAATAACGTATAAATCAAATATATATTTCTTAAGAACATTTCAACTCATTATCGTAAAATAAATGATAATTCAAAAATATTATAAAATATTACAAGGACAATAATTTTGAAGGTGAAAAAATGTAAGGTTAATGGAGAGGGAAAAAGCAGCGTTGCTATATATATATATATATATATATATATATATATATATATTGTTATTTGAGATTTAAATGTTTTGTTAGACAAAACATTTCATTCGGAAGTAGAAATGTTGGGTTCATTTAACTGAACGAAATTTTTAAAGATATCTTCAAAGACAGAACACATTAAATCTTTTTTTTTTAATCCTCATCTATACATTTGAGTCGAACTGCTGTTATAAATTAGGTTCAATTTATCACAAAGAAAATTTGGTGCATTATTTCTCCTCAGATTGGCCGCAGTAGCCGAACTGTCGAGGTCGTCTTATGGAGGGTGGCATTGTTTTCGTCGATTCGTGGGTTCGAGTTCTGATGCCACTAAAGAGCAGCCAAGTGGCACATCTGATACACATTAAATCTGGTCAAGGTCCCAAGTTCTCCCAAAGGCGTGGAAGTTTGGAGAAGGATGTGCCATCTCAGGTGTCGTCCTCGTCACTTGACCGATACTTAAAATTACGAGATCCGTTTCACATAGATCTCGTGTTGCTCCTCAGTTGAGACGTTAATAAACCATCATAATCACATCACTTTGTTGTATCGATTTATTAGTTCCAGAAACTTTTAATGAAAAAGTTATAGGCTATTGTACAATGTGTGATTTATGTTAAACAAGCAATTTAAAAACAATGTACTCAATATTATATTTCTAATTAAAGAAAGCTTGAAATTGTTTTTATTGATTAACGGTTAAATTTGAATCAAACTTTCCACTTTTACTTCCATCACCGTATGAGAGCCATGAGCATGGTAGCTGAGCGATTATCGCATCGTAGAAATTGCTGTGGTGATACGTTTTTGAATCTCTCTTGTTTTGATATCTTCTGCTTCTTGTTATGTAAACCTATTAATCAGTTGTGAGCTCTGGTCGAATGCAGACGCATACGATTGCTTGTAACTAACGGCCATTAAAAATACATTTGTAATCTGTAAATCATTACTTTTTGCTCAGTGCATAATTTTAACTTTCATTCAACAAGTCATCCCATATGCTTTATTACTTTATGAGTTTGCTTCCGAACAAAACTTTGCTGACAGTGTCGCCTATTTAGTGAAATATATAAATAAATATGTGGGTGTCTAGACTTCACACCCACTGACGCGGCAAGAATTTTCACGTTCCCACTGATGGGTATGAAAAAGAATATATTTCTCTCTACTTTTATTATATTTCTTTTTACAAATTGGCATGTAATCAAATTTTTTTACAAAACACGATACTATACTTTCGATAACAGGTTACAACTTAACTAATTAAAAAACTTTATTTTCACTTTTCTTAAAACCTTATTTAGAAAAATTAGTTTTTTTTGCACACACGCAGTTAGACGTTGATAAAAAAATCGCAGACATAACATTTTTTCTCCGCCACAGACATTGTTCAGCAGTTACAAAATAAAATGATTTCTTCCTACTTCAATAATCAGAGATGAAGAAACATTTTTCTTTTTCATTCGGAATACGAGGCGTGAATAATTTGCTTCAAAAGAACGTGAGGAAATATTATTGGAAAAAAGCGTAATATAAAAAAGGAAGTACTCCCTTTTTTGAATCGTTTGCGTTTATAACAAACCATAAAATAGTCAGAGATATTTACATTCATTTTCTTGTTAGGCTCTTAAAAGAGTATTTCTTCATCTTTTGCACCTAATGAATAAATGTTAAACGAGGTAATTGAGGCGCTTTTTAGAAGGAAAAATGAACATTTTTATGCCAAATTATGAGTGATCCTTTTAAATTCAAAATCAATGATATTCCCATTGTAACAGTGATATATATATATATATATATATATATATATTTCCTAAAATTATCGTGTGGGTCTACGAGTGAAAATAGTCCAACTCGAAGGGTAATGGTAAAGGACACTTTATTCACAAATATTCAGGTAGCAAAGGTTGGACATCATAACCAGGAAACACAGCACTTTTAAAAAAGTTCGAACTTTGAGATTCAGATTTTTCATAATTTTTATATAAATATTATGTGATACTAAAAGCTTGTGTGTTTTAACATATTCGAAAAAATAAAGCTCACTAAATTGTAAATAACTTTATTTTATGACGTGGGAAACATCGGAACTACTATAGGTAAAGCAGAATTAGAGGGAAATGTACCGAGATACAGAAAAAAAAAACGATTTTGAGAGAAAAAAGTAAATGCAGATATTTCTCTCTATATAGTGGCATATGTGCTTACAATTTTAAAATTCAGTTTAAGAACATAATATTTTTCAATTATCATAAATAATACTAATACTTCTATGGAATCAGCTAAGCACTCTCAGTTTTTTAACAGAGAAATTTAAAATTGCAAAATGTATGCATTTAACACTTTAATAATTATTTAAGTGTATGTATAAATGTGATGTTATGTTACTTGAGGTTATTTCTTAAAATTTCTACAAAATGTTTTTATATTCGAATGGGGAAAAAGTTTATTGGAATGAATGTATTTTGACATTTTGGTTACTGATATACATTAGGCTTATTATTAACACAACTTGTTCTTGTGATTAATATTAGGCAGATATTGTAATTTATAGGTGGTAATTGATTACAATTGTAATTTAAATTTAAAGACTGTAACGTAATTTGGTTTTCCGATTAATTGTTTCTCTGTGTTTAGGAATTTAACTAAATCATTTCTTTCACTTTTATATAAATCATCGAATTCTATTTCTCTTCATTAATAAAATAGCCCTTCATTTTCTAAGATTCTTTAATAACCCAAAATAGGTATCGAAATGTCAAATAAATAAACAATCGTAGTAAGGAATTCTTGAATGTATGTCAACAGTACCTCAAAAACTCAGATATGCGAGTTGCATTTTGTAAAAAAAAATAAAATAAAAAAATAAATGGAAATATGATTTAGTGAGAAAGATTAAAACATTTTAAAAGTAGATTTATGTTTCGTTTGGTTTAAATTTGTGTTCGTATTTTAAGTCTTTGTATAGAATAAGGGTTAATTAATTAATTATTAGCGGAATAAATGTGACATGTAATTCTTCGTTATAGAATATTTTTTCGATTAACTAAAATAATAACTCAATTTAATTCGGAAGTTAGAGAGTTTAATTTTACCTCAGCTTCAGTTTTTAGATGTATTTGGGATTAGACTATATTATAGAGGTTATTTTGTCTGGACGTCTTTTTTTCCTTCTCATCTAAATATTTTTCTCCCATTACATATATTTAAACTAGTGTTTAAGAAATCAGCAGCGCAACCTGTCGTTGCGACTTACCATACACATTAATTAAAACATACTTTTAAAGTTTTCTCACTTGTACTATTAATTATATTGTACTTTTAACTCTTTAATGAATTTATTAATTTTTATGTAATTGTTATTTAATCTTTCAATTAAGTCTTAATGTTTAACCCATTACTTCTTTGGAAAGATAGATCCAATAGGAAACATCTAACTGAGTGTTCCATATCCTTCTTGTGATTGCCAAATTAATCATCAGATGGCACTAAACCATATTGAATTATAATGAAATTTAAATGATTCCACTAATAAGTAATTTAGTTCGTAAAATATTAAAATATTATATTCTTATTGTGTGGAACAAACAATTGCGTACAATATGTCAGAGCACACCAGGAAACGAATGAAAAATACATAACAAAATTATTTTATTTTTAGAAATATGAAATAAATTAAATAATAGAGCTCTGAAAACTACTATTAATTTTTGTTGATATTTTACAAATAAATTATTTAAATTGAAAATCTCTAAAAAATTTATAAATTGTTTGAAGTTTAACAAAGTATATTTTGAGAAATTCGTGCTATTTCTAGAAGGTAACTTTCTTCTGTCTCGATTATAATCTGACGGTAAAAATATCATGATTTTTATTTAAGTATTCTTTTCTACAATTTCAAAGAAATTTGATAAAGAAAAACATTCTTATTTTACTTTCAGTTTCGTAGTTAAAAAATGATTTAGTTTTTCATAACAATGCATTTTTATTAATAGAAAATGTTTTTAGTTGAAAAGTATTAATAAGTTTTCATTTAATTAATTTATGTTAGTATATATTAATTTCAATAAATTTTTACTTTTTAATACATTAAACAATTATAATGTAGAAAGGATGATTAATCTCTGAATGTCTTTTACTTTATATTTGTTCACAAAATAATCTTACAACTATGTTTCCATTGTCTGAAATGATAGATTGCCTTTGTTATAATCTCTACAATTCAGCAATAAATTAAGGCGAAAAACTCAGTTTTGTTATTCTATACAAAAGTATTTTATTAATAGTTCGACGAGATATTTCAAGACATTTCAGTATTTTATTTTAATAAAAAAAACATTTCAAAGAGTTTTATTGTCCATTATTTAAACAATATTAAAAGAATACATTGTATTTTTAAAGACATTATTTTTTTTTATCTTAATAATGTACTTAATAACTAAGTATAAATACATTTTTATAAAATAGATTTAAAGATTACTTTTATTTTCTCTGTAATCTTCTTTGAAACAAATAATTACATGTAATAATAATATCATATATTGTTTAGAAAACGAATAAGTGAATAACAAACAATTCTAAAAATATCTTAAAAAAAACGAATATGGTATATTTATTTTTACATACTTCACGTATGAACTTTATCAATGGATTTTCTACTATAGGTAATAACCACTCTATGCATAAAATGACAGTAATTAATATTGAAAATAATATACTAATTAAAAAGGAAGTTTAATTAAAAATAATTAAATATTTACAATAGGATCCCAAAAGTAAAAGTTCAGACAGTTTAATTGAACAACGAAATTACCATACATAATCTTTTTTCTTGATGAAACAATTTAAAACGCAAAGGAGTTTTAAAAAAAATGAATGCCAAAGAATTTTTTTAAAAAAATTGTAACAAGTAAAATATTGTTCACTGAGTTCTTTAATGAATATGAAATAACATGCATACATTGCATAAAATAGATAAGTAAGTTGAAGAATAAAAAAAAAATTAAACTTTTTTTTTTGTTCCAAGCTGGCAGACGGTTCATATTTCTTTTTACAACTGCGGCATCTATCGACAACGATGGACGACTTTTCTATAAAAAGAAAGTACTGTTGTCTCTTGGAAATTAGTAAATTTAATTCATTACAAAGAGGAACAAACAAAGAACAAATTAAGAACATTCTTATTAGGGTTTAATCTGGTTATTTAGTTTGACTTTACTACAAAATTAAGCGATTAAATATATCCTTTGTTCTAAGACAAAAGGCATTAAAAAGAATCATCGCTTGGATAGCTCATAGTCATTTCTACGTATTTTAAGACAAAAGGTACTCAGCAAAGTTGTTCAACGTTCTGTATGATTATTCTAATTAGTGAGCTCGTTAAACCGGACAGCAGAAATATTTCATCAGTGATGAAATTTCCTAGGAGACAGGAACAACCGAGACGGGTGATTATTTCGCATTTACAACCAAAACGGCTGAGAAGGTTACTTGTGAATCAAATTAGTACCTATTCATTAAATGGTAATACCTATGCTATAGTTAAAGAGAATTTATGTTAGAGGAATAAATATATACAGCACGCTGTAATATTAATGCATATTTTAATTTAAAGATGACATGAGAATTATTATTTAGCATCTGGTCGTTTTTTCAGTTTATATAATCGAGTATTAAAAGTAGCAATATGTTTTGTGATCCCATTTATGAATTATATTTGTAAAATTTTGATTATCGAAATACATAAGAACGATACCTAAAATTTACCTAAGAAGAAAGCCATAACAATATATGAAGGGGAATTACAAGGCCTTAGTTATTATTAAGAAACGATCGAGATATCTTGATAACATTTCAGCTTCATATCATTTGATCCTTATGTACATGTTATAAACTATATAAGGATCAGCTACAGATATTATTGTAGATTTATTTGGTTTCAGGAAGTCTTTGATTTAAGTAACTCGTTGTATGGATATAGAGTTCAGTCAGCTAATTTCTACCATGACGGCCTTTGACAGGTCAAGAAACTGTGACAACATTTATCGCTCAGCATGTAGTTTGCGGACATGCTTACTACTGTGAGAATCAACCGGCAATTCTGACAAAGAAAACATGCAGAAGTAAATGAAGTTCTATTGTTATATAAGGTGACACTCGATTGTAAAGAATCAGAAGAAGCGCCGAAGAAATTATCCATTTCGGAACTTTCTTCATCTTTATCATTTGATTAGCAGTCCGCTCGTCAGCTTATATGTTTCCTTGATTTAAACTTCTTATAAGTTATTTTAAAAATGGTAATAAATTGCTATTATTATTAGAATGTGCAGTTGCTAATCTTCTTGAGTGATATTTAAATACCCTCTGACCCGGAATCAGTTGGATGATTTCCACAAAGCGCTGGGAAAAATGTATAACTCTAGATTGAAACAATGCAGTGATGTCCTATAAATAATTGAAAATAAATTAAGTTGCTCTCAAAATCAACCATTCTTAAAATAATTAAGACCTTACGATACTCAGTGATAATAATTAAAATTTTAATATATTATGGTTTATTGCATTCTACGGCTTCTTGAAACCAAACAAATCAACATCAATAATTATAATTTACAAAATTATGTACGTAAGGATCAGTTAAAATGCAGAATAAATTTTATCCAAACAATATCAGTTAAATTTCAGAAATAATTAAATCTTTACTCCCGAACAGAATTATTTTGTTTTCCCCTTCCTCTATTTATGCTGAATCGATATAAAACGACAATTTTGCTTTCCTAAGATTCACAAATGTTTTCTTGTCATTCTTTCATATTTATTTTTAGTTTAATGATAATTAATTTATAACGTAAATCCATATCGAAAATTCTCCATACAGAAAAGAATAATTGGCGTATATATGTATAATAAACTGGTAACACTTTTGAATATGAGTATATTGTATTGTAGATGCATAATAATTATAATTTTTAGCTTATGTACATAAAATGGCGAATATACTTCTATGAAAATTTTTTGTGGCCGTATGGGGAGTGAAAGATCAAGTCCAACTCGAATGATAACGTCAAATGACGTTTTGTTCGTAATCTTCAGGGCAACACACAATTAGTACAATGGACCAAATTCATGTGACTTCAAGATAACATGATAAGTTGACCACGAGATACTCTCTGATATAAACAAGTCTTGTACGCTTGTTTTGCACTGCGTTTGTGTAATGTGTATGCTTCACAAGCTTAAGAAAACTTATTACTTTTTAATTCAATGAGAAATTATCCCAAAGCTTTGTTTTATATATTTTTTACCCTGAATAAATGCAAAAATCGAAATTTCGAGTTGCTTTAGTATAAAGGTGTGAATCGTTCTTCTACCAACAAGCAGAAATAATGGTTGCGAATTTATTTAGTTTACATACAATTTGTTTTATTTATGAAAACATCCTAATTTAACTGTGATTTTCTACTAGTACCTGTTTTTAACATTTGCTTAAATTTGCTGTGTTGGGAGGCGCACACATTTTGTGGAATTTCATTTTATGATATATTTGAGTTTTGAAAGAAATACTGAAGAGAATTACTTAACACAAAACTTGATGCTTGCATATTCTTTCTTTCGGTGAAAGCGCCATCTTTTTTCAAAATTTGTGTTCCACAAGCGACTTCATCTTTTTTCCTCTTTTGGAAGAATTCAGTTTGAAATATCCACTTTGGGCGCCATCTTGGCCTCGATTTCAAAATTTCGCCAAGTAGCTCCGGTAAAATAGGACTTTACTCAAGGACAAAATTACTCCAGTTCAAGTCATAAATCATTATTACAACTGTTACAGTTTAATTATGTAACTTTATAAAAATTGAAGAAAGTTTTTAAAAAGTTTAAATTTAAGCAAAACAAAAGGGTAAAAAGAAGTCAAAAAGTGTTAACTGTTCAAAAATGTATCTTTTTAAAGCAAATAATAATATAATGCTTATATCATGAGTATACAAACAAACTCCAGAAGCAAGTTTAAATATGCTTAGCTGACCGAAAAACATTTTAAAAAATAATTAAACGACAATATATGCATAAAAATATGATCAGATTATTTCCAACCGAGTATAAATAAATGAATAATGTAAGAAATATGAAAATATTAAATATATTAATCGAAATAAAGGGGATATACAATATATATATATATATATATATATAAACACAGACCACGCTAATTTGTTTATGATATATATCACGTCATTCTATGAATTTACTTCTTTTGAACAATAACAGATACACTTGCACAGTTCAATGGCACAGATACAGAAACAAAACACACATTAAAATTCTGCTCTTCCAGGGCAGGCTCCGGAGACTCCCAGCAGATACACGTAGCTTTTTCGCAAATTCACCCTGCACGCTTCACTTCAACTGCCACAGCGTTCAGTTGATCTCCTCAACAAAGTCTCCAAAGTCATACTCTCCATAACAGTTCCTCTAGATTCAGACCGAATCTTCAGAAGATTCGCTCGGCCACTATTCCCCGATCGGTCTACAAAGCAGATTCTACAGACAGCTGATTCCTTACACTGACCAATTCCTCCTCCGACTGTAGCTCTTGGCGTGTTTTTCCCTTTCCGGTCAGGCCAAATGTCTCATGGGAAAATTCGAGAAAAGTCCTTAACTTACATTCCGTTCAATTTTTCGCTTAGGTTTCTGCGCCTTCAAGTAATTTCCATTTGTCGCCAAAGTCGTCAAATGCGCGCTATATCCATTACCAAGGTAAAGAGGTCATTGCTTAAACTTTATTTTGTCAATTGGAGCCATCTCTGTAAATCGATATTTTCCTTTAATAGAGAAGGATTGCATTGAAGCATCAACTCACTTTCGTAAAAATACGCATATGTTTTCTAGGTAAATAAATTATATGGTGGAATTGTTCACTTTGGTCATGCAGGGTGCACTCGGTCTCTTGCATTGAGTTCGCTTGTAATGAAAACAAATCCATGCTATCAATATTATTTAAACAAATTCATAAAAAGTTATTGATTCTGGTGCGGTTATAATAGAAATTATTGTGTAAGAAAATAAATACAAAATTCTACATGCTAATTAAAAATTAATTCTTATAATCATTTTAGATTATTCAACAAAATGAGTGGTTTTAAAAACACAAAAATAAACTGACACAAAAAATTGCTAAGAAACATTAAAATGAAGGTGCTGAAGGAATTAGAGAAGTGTGAACGTCATGTTTTGTTAGAACCTCTTTAAACTGGACTACTTCAACACTGCGAATGATTTTATATAAAAAAAAAGGAATAATTAAGATGTCAAGCAGCCAGAGAGTCTACTTAATTCATGGTCAGATCAGATATAGTCGAGATTTAAAGAACTTTATATTAGTTTAAAACTTTTAATTTTGAAATCATCACACTGTTTTTAGAAATTGGAAAAAATATGAATCGTTTGCTCGGAAGTAATCTAATATATCCCCCCATTTTTCCTAAATTAATTAAGGTGAATTAATTAGATCCTTTTTAGCTTTATTTCCCCTTGAGCAATTTCCATCCATATCAACTTCTTTTCAATTGCAGTGGAGTTTGTGAAATATGTTAAGATTGTATCTTCTTTTGGCAACTGTATATATATATATATATATATATATATCAAACAAATCATTACATATAATTATCTAAGTATATCTTACTAAAAAAATTAAAATATAATTGAAAATTTAATATTTATGATAATCAGATAATTTTTTTTTTAAAAAATAATAATTAAACGATCTAAAATTTAAAACCAAAAAACCAAAAATAAAAAATAAATTTATTAAGAAATCAGCAAATTTTTAAGGGAACGCCAAGTGAAAGAAAGGCAAAAATTCAGAATAATGGAAACAATGTAATTAATACTGTTCCATATTTTGGAATGGAATAAAATGTATGTATACCTGTAATTACTGTTAAAACCATCACACTTCAGTGAATAACGTAGTAAAAAAGGGGGTAAGAAACCAAAAATCAGCAAATTCAGAAAATTAACAGTAGAAAAAGAAGGTAACTGCAAATAACCAAATCACATAAAATTAACTACCTAAAATATTATAAAACCAATTAAAAACTGAAAATAAATTTCAAGAGAAATATTAATATAACCAAAAAATAAACAAAAATAAACTTTTAAAACTATATATATATATCGCTACACATTTTACCAGTATCAAATTTGAAATACTTATTTTATATGTTGAACGAATACACACCATATGAGTCAATATTCAAACAACATTTAAGGATATAAAGTTTTCTTCACTATTTTACTCCAAAACAAATTTTCCACTAACATCTCAGAAATCTTTTAGCTAGAAGTATATCCATGAGTAGTGCATCAACCGTGTAAAATTTACATTTTAAATAAATTGCGATTTGAAGTATCCAAAATTATTTCTTAGATATAAACATATTTTGCATTCCTGAAAAGATTTATTTTGAATTTGCTTTAAATAAATTCTTATGAAATGTAGGAAATACACATTTTATTTAAGATTTATTTGGATGTTAATGAATGCAAATATAAGCCTTTGATGAATTCCAGTACGTTCTTTGTCTATTTTAAAATAGAATTTTCTACAATTATTTATTAAATTTTTTATTCCAATTTCTTCAGTTCTGAAAATATATTCAAACGTAATACTTATTGTTTTAAATAAAGCCTATTTGTGTGTGAAATAAAGAATTAGTAAATATGCAATTTTCAAGATATTTATATAAAATTGTATTCTGTATAGTTGTGCATTTTTTTTCAGAATAAATATGCATCAACTGAATAAATCTAGGAAATATAAGAATTCAAATTTTTAAAGTTATATGTTTTATCAATGTATTACAGTAATCGTAAAGGCTTTATTCATGTTTCTCTTTAATAAATAGTATCTGAGCACATTTCCTTAACAATTACAATTAGTGCTGTAATAAACAATTGTGTGTTGTATCGTTTTCGGATCTTCTAAAATAATGTATTGAAAACAGTTTGTAAAAGAAGTTAAAAAATTGTCTTGAAAAACAAATATTGAAGCTAAAAAGGGCTTTTTAATCAATTGAAAAAATAGCTTTTCTTTATAGGTTGAAAATTTGTAACAGCAAAAAAGAGTGTTTTATTTCTTTTTATATATAATGCAATACATATGTCAAAATTTTGAGAACAGATAACTAATTTTGGGTATTTCAATAATACATGCATTTCATTGCTTGACTGATTGTTTATTAACTCCACACTAAGAAATAATACGAGGGCTAATAGCGACAGACCTCGTCATTTTCAACCTCGGACAAATGATGAGGACAAAATTGAGCTTTCATTTCCTGTGGAGTACAACGTCTCGACATTATTCTTTTGTTGTAGTTAATTCACCATAAGAGGCAACACTATCACGGTTGTCTGTGCCTCAATATTAAAATTAAATAAAATGGACAACGCATGAATTGGTTTTTGAACGAGTGCATTGAATACTAATTTACGAAGTTATTCACTTTTACATGATTTTATATGATTGGTGTTAAATTCTTGTGTCTTCGTAGCATGATCGAATACTTCGGTATTCGCCAGTTGTGAAGTTCCTTTGTCGTCCTTGAGGTAGTATAGAACACTTCTTTATCTCCTGAAAACTCCTTCTATAGTTCCGGTTTGACATTACTTGTATAAGGGATAAAAATGATACAAAGCATTGTTAATACCATAGCAGCTACTTTGGTACTATCAATCGCTCTACTGGAGTGCTGAAGGCTTTTTTGTGGACTTTTGGGCGTGGTACGTGCTATCTCTCTCTAAACTTTCGTATGGTGCTGTCCAGTGGGGGGGGGGAGGGAAGAAGTGGATCCTCGACAAATTTAACAAGTTTATGTTTCACAACACGGAAGATCTTTAATGTCATTAGGATTCGAACCTACGACTCGACGGAAACAGGGTTGGCTGCGATCATAAGCATTAGGCTACCGTGACAATATAATACATACGGTCACATTTTAAAATGGTCATGACATTGAATTTATGGCCTGTAATGTTTCAGACGAGCTACGTGTTAGAATCATGATTCATTTGAAGATCCGTCGTTGGGCTAACGGACGTTGAAGAAATCGAAGATCAATTTTTTTTATTATGACATGGTGTGGAAGTTAAGAGAGTGGTGTCAACTCAGACTTTCGTTATCGTCATTTGACGTAGTTTCAAAATTATGAGATCTGTCGCCAATATCGCTAGGGATTTCTTTAAGTGATGTATTATTGTATAATTCATCTATCTTGATCATTGCGATAATATATTTAATTTCTCTATTTGATGGTTGCATATTATGAAATCTGATATTAGAACAGACCACATTATAGAAAAATGCAATTGACTATTGTTAAATCAATCGTATCTGAAAGTTCTCATGTTAAGCTAAGTGTTTTTAGAGAGAGATATACGTACTATGGGGTTTTCAAAATTATCTGATCCCTTTGAGAAGTTATTCGTATTGTTCTTTAAGTCAATGTTGTGAAACCCTAGTATAACTTTAATTAGAATGGAATCAAATCTTATACTAAATGTAAAATATTTATGTATGAAAGTTTAGTAGGCCATTTCATTTAATTAGTCAATATTATGTAACTGATCAATTACTTCATGTTTTCCATTTATATTCTGGTCTTGTTTACAGTGCTGAAATATCTTCAATGAATAAAGAATTAGAATTCATATCTGTTCATTTGGGTTGTTTTGTCTGTTTATTTTCCACAGATTAATTACATGTTTTAAAATCTTATGCGCAAGATCAGTCCTTATTCTGGTCGATTCTTTAAGTAAGATTTCATTTTTTGTTCTATTCATATATTTCCTCACTGAACGCACGTTCATTGCTTGATGTTGTTTTTGCAAATGTTCTAAAAATTAAAGTGAACTTCAATATTTAACTTTAATATGTACTATTAGAAGAATAAGTTTAAATTTTAATTAATAGCTGATGCAGATTGAATTAGAGATACCTCGGGTTTGGATTACAATTAGTCATTTGTATCCAAGCTGATTATAGTTGTAAACTTTATTTTTGTCCCAATTCTATTAGGATGCTTTTTTCTTCACGCCAAATTAAGGCATACTTTCATCATACCTCTCATGCACATAGCTTGAATATTATAGCACTTATTTGGCATTAGACGCATTTTTTTAGGCAGAAAAAGCTGCTTAAATTTGGAATTCGTCTTATTTCGAGAAGCTCAACTGCAGTTTTGCTGTTGTATTTCTGTTTTCTAGTTGATCTATCACACTTAAATAATTAAGGAGTTACTAATAAACACAGCCACTAATTAATAAAGTTAGGCAATGAATGAAATAAAAAAAAACTTTTATTCGGATACTTGATCATTCAATTTCTAGCCTATTATATGGGCGGATAGTTCCCTACATGGTCAGACCCTAATCTAGTTTTGAATTTAACTGCAGCGGATTATTCAGGTCCGAGTCCTTAGTCGACTTATAAGCAAGGATCATATCCCCCTTACCCTAAGCAGATTCTTAATGACCGAGATCCGATAAACTCATACATTTGTCAGTATGGGTATTTCTAATATATATTGTCACGAATCTACGATTATGCTTCCCTGCAACTTTAATCCTAAGACATTATAAAAGAGACTACAGAGGAGAGCAGATACATTTACAGATATTTTGTCGAATATCACAGGAAGCTTAAGCAATAACCCCTTAACCTTGGGGATGCATTTGACTTCCATTTTGGTACCGAAAAACTTGGAGACTTTGGCGACAAAATGAAGGTTCTCAAAAATTCTGGAAACCTATCGATATTTCGATTAGGGGAAAATTACGGCATTTTCTAATTTTTCCCTGTGACGTTCCATCTAACAGGAACATCTATAAATATGGAACGATGCAAAATCTGGCAAATTTGTCAGAATCGGCTGAATGGATTTGCCGAGAAATGGCATGTATCTGCGGAAGAATTTATCGGGACCGCCGGAAACTCTCGGAATTCGAGCAAAGTAAGATTTGGAGATTTGTCCGAATTCCAAACTGGTAAATGAAGCGTCACTGGCACAATGGGACTTAAAAAATATAAGTTGCTTTTTATCTATCAAGCTGATCCATGCAAGGGATATCTTTGTTACTGTTGTGTCTCTAATCTGTACAAGTGCTATGTTTCCTGATTTTACTGTTAATCAGTCCTATTTTTCCTGTATGTATTCGTCTTGTACTGAATATTTGTGAATAAAGCGTATTTTGCCATTATCCTTCCTTGTTGGATTGATTTCACGTTACACCTACGAATTAAATTTTTTTGTTACAGTATCTACTACTCTCTCTCTGTAGTACAAAAAAAAAAAAAAAAAACTTCAGTATTAAATTATTCGCTGCTTATAAATGTAACTTTTCTATCCCATTCACAAAAGTTTAATAATATTCATTTAATCTATGTCACGTCTTATTCATTGGGAAAGATATTCAATTGGAACAAATTTTACAAAATCCCAAAGTGTTTGTTGAACAAAAAATCCAATAGAGTTTCGTTACACATTTACTAGCGCAATATGTTAATAAATTTAGAATAGTTTGCCTTTGAAGATAGCTATGAAAGATAACCACAAACCGAGAACAGAATGTCCATCATCATAAAAACACATTTGTATTTCCAAGTAATCTCAAGACATGTGTGTAAATCATAGATTTATACCTTTTGTCTACCATCTGTAAACATAACTCTATCACATATACGTTTTGTACTATTCGAACAGTTACGATGTTAGGGACTTTCTTACTTTGTGATTTGAATTCAGAACCTCTTCTTTTGAATGAATGTATGAACATTAGAATAGAATATTACAGAATAATGAAAAAGATAGATTAGATAGCCTTTATATGCAGCGAATAATCCAACAAGAGGTTAGTGGTAAGAGCGAGAGAGAGATTCGAAATTTTGATTCAGCAATTGGTGTGGAGTGATAAAAATAAATTAGTGAATAGACATCTAAACGGATTTGGAATATCATTTAGTTATGAATCAAAGCCGGTTAATATGGTTATAACATAAACAATTTTCAATTATATTATTTATCTTCAAGTTCGAACGTATTCAGGCACCTGTTCCTTATAAACAATAATTTAGATAATGATTTTTGAATATTTGAATAATGCCAATTTGTTTTCCCTAATCCTTTGTATTTCTGTTTGCTTAACTGATTACTTAGTGAATGAAATGAAAGTGACATTTGTGGAACATATCACGGCTAACGAAACCCTGGAGTACTAAAATGTTTAGTCTAAAATTCGAAAAAGAGAGTTTAAAATAAGCACTATCATGTAACGTTGAGACATTGGGCTTTTCGCAATTTTCGGCTTTATAACTTTAGAGACTATTTGTTATTTGAATTGCATAAAATAAAACATCGATCCAATCAAATGAAATGTGATTACGCATATTAGACGAAGATAGTAAGATGTGCGATAAATTAATTTAAAGATAGTGATATATAATCGGAATAGAACTGAAAATGAGAGTTGATGATATTGAGTATTAGTAGATGCTTGTATAATAGAAATTGGATTAATTTTCTGTAGCTGATCTCTTTGATTACATTCTATTAGAAGTTATTTCTGGTAAAAGTAAGTTGTAAAAAGCGTTCGAACTTTCAGTATTTGAGAAATTGCTCATTCAGCACAGTTGAATAGGTGGAGTAGATCTTTATAGTTTAATTCTAAATTCAGGAACGTTGAGGAAAAATAAACGTAAAGAGAGGGCGTTAAATTAACAAAATGACCTAGTTCTTTTCTAACGTCACCCTTAGCTTAATGAGAGAAACAAAGTCGTTCTTGTTCCATTCTTTTGCACTAGAGTCATACAGTCTTTGAAAATCCTTAAATTAGTAAGGACAAATAGATAGTAAATATAGACATCTTATACAATGTCGAATTCTTTCTGCAATTGCTTAATTATAGAAACATTAGATGATTAAAAACCTGAAAATAAAATTTATTATTATTTTGCTTGAATGTGCTTTTGGCACATTCCAACGGCGTTGACTTCAAGACTTTTCTTCACTCAATGCACCCTTTAATTTGCGGTGAAGCGAGCATTAATATTACTTTAGTAGTAAATAAACTTTCGTTCAGGGAAGTTGTGAGTATTTTTTTGTCTCGAATATTGTTAGGACTACTGATTACAAATTTATCCCTCGTTTTGAAATTCGCATGAATCCTTGTCAAGTTCATTCGTAAATAATTTAATAATATTCAGTCCATTTAAATATCGCAGAAAATAAGAACTTTCCAATTCTTTGCATTTTTTGCAGCTCGTATACCAAGTTTAAGCACAATCAAAAGATGTGTATACAGTATATTAGTGGTTTGGAATTGAAGAATTTACTCTAACAAGATTATCCTCGAAATCTTGGCTGCATACTTTGGTAATCAAAACGTTATTTGATATTGAAGGGAAATTTAACTTTATACATAAATTGGATTTAACCAATAATAAGTAATCAAATCAATACGTTCGTATTTTAATGGATGGCCTAGAACTCTTCTTAATTAGTTGTCGTGTCTTGAAATGAAATCGTATCTCAAATGTGCCCAATAAAAGGGAAAAATCAATTCAAATGTGGATGCTCCATTCAATCTTTGTGACAAAATAGTTGTAATCACGATGTCTTTCCAAGAGCCATTAACAGAATTCAATTATAGGATCAGGCTGATTCCCATTCAAAGCGTAAGTCAATGATAAATTTCAACATTTAGGATGCCCCTCCTTTTAAAATGCTCATTGGTTATATTCAGGTGGATATCTAATTTTCGATCGTTCCTTCTTGTTTTTAAGACCTTTAAATTCTTTTCCTCATCAAAATAAATTTGAGATAGATAGGTATTCTAACGTATAGTTATTTAACATGCTCCTGGTGACTAAAATTCTAGCGTCTTTTGAAAAAAAAAATTCTTATTATTTTAAATGATTTTAATGGTAATGAATTCAGTTTAGATATATGGAATAGTCCAAAATTTCCATCTTAATATTTATCAATGAATTAAGATTAATAATTTTATATTTATCTCTAAACATATCTATACCTCCAACTGACTATGTAATCTATCTGCAATTACTCCTACATCATGTTTCTATCTATATATAACTATATAACCAATATTTAAAAAATATTTTTATATATATATATATATATATATATAAATATTGTATTTATAATTATCAATTCCATATAGTATATCAATCTACATTTCTTCATCACTGGGGTGACCACCCAGGAGGAGCTCTGGCCTTCTTCATAGTTTGATTCCATACCAGCCTGCTCTTCGCTAAAGTCTTCCAGTTTGTCACCTAAATAGTTTTCAAGTCTTTTTACAGGCAATAACCCCACCTAGGATTGGGTTTCCTTCTTCGTCGGGTACTAGATGGTCAAGAGATAGAAATATCTTTTTAGTGGCTCAATTGTTATCCAATCTTATTAAATATCTGGCCATTTAATTCTCTGAATTGCTGCAGATTTAATAATATGTGGTTCCTTAATAGTTTGAATAATAATTATCACATTTAATTCCACCAAAAATACTCATTTAAATTCCTTTTTCATGTACATCAAAATTCTCTTTATCTTTCTCAGTCATTACACATATATCAGCAACATATTTGAAGGCTCGCCTAATTAAAGTTTTCTATCTACACTAACTACCCAGCACTAAGCACGCAAAATTAAAATGGGAAAATATTCACACATATTACTTTTATTGGCACAACAACTTTCAGAAAATTCCAAATACATGAATGTATAAAACAAAACAAAAATTCATACAAAGAAGAGAACAAAATTGAGTTTTTATGAGAGGAAATCATATTGAAAAATGAGGTTCACAGCAAAAAAAAATAAATATAACTGACTGTAATAGAACATGGACCACCCATATCCGTATTCAATGTTTACAGCGAGTGATCATGCTTTCTACGAGGGAATAAACTTCAGCTGAGCTAAGTAATCATCACTCCTCTTGTAGAGCAGTTAGTAAATCTTTGCGCGTGCAGGATGTGAAACAAAATGTAACACAGCAAGGCCGATCTTCCTAAATAATTTCAAGGGGATTATGGTCGGGAGAATACGACGACCACTGCATACGCATATTCACTCTCCAGATAGTCGGCGATGATGACAATTTTATGCGGATGCGAATTATCGTCCATTAAAATAAAAACCGGACTAATCTTACAGTAGGATATAGAACTCTATATCGATGGTGGACAGTTGTCACCAAAATCCATTTATAGTTGTGCAGAATTCATTTATCTCCATATCCAAACGTAATCCCTTCTTATACTGCTTTGCTTTCACGTCGGAATGTGTGATATTCGGCCGCTGTTCTCTCTAGACTATTACACGCTTGTTTTCTGATTGTTGGGTAAATCTCTATTCTACCGTGACCACAATGTTTCCCCTATCAGACAAAGTTCAATAGAAATATTGCAAACATAAATTTGATCGTTCTCCTTTGAATTGGACGGATAGATAAACACAAATTAATGATAACCAGATGTACATTCCATTCATGCATAGCTTTCAGTGGGGCTGTGGTGGCAGATATTGTCTTACCAATGTACGCGTCACTATAGATGTCACACGTGTAAAGTCCACTCTTCGATTCTGCTTGATTACAACAGCAGCATATCGATCTTCCATGGGGTCGTGACCCTTGGTGGAATGGTCACAACAAGACCAAGGTTTGGAATTGTTTCCAAAATCTCTAGGTACTATTCTTCCGACAGAACAATAGTACCTAGAGACTTCAATTCGTTTCCTGGAAGCCGTAGATGTACGTCTGTCTCATAAACAAATCGTACGAATATTCTTCAATTTTTTTATCAATATATTAACAAGCAACTCCTGTAATTTTTCTCAACATTGTCTTATCCAAATCCGAATGTTCATTTTGCATATTTCTGAACATGAAACCGTAATTGGTTGTAACATAATATAATTGCATACTTCTACTTACATTTCCTGTGGATTGTAGCCTCTACTCGCATAATTCAGATTGGCTGAAGGAAATTAACATTTTTCTCTGCCTACTTAGCCTTTGGCAGTGAGTGTATATTGTTTAAATATAACTATATATTTACCAATAATTGCCCTCATAACCTTTTTAAAAGTAGCTCTATATGTTATCTATCTATATATAGCTAAATTCATAGTTGTCTATAATTATTTATATAATCTAGATATAACTAGATAGATATCACTATATTATTACCTGTATTATCACATATAGCAATATTATTACTTGTATAATACATACATAACACATACATTATATATATATATATATACTAACATAACAGTTAAAATCATTTTATGATCAGCTCAGTATACTACATTTCATCAACATTACTTTCATTTCATTAATTCATTCACTACATACATTTCCCTACATTATATTTCATCAAAATACTGACAGCTGCCAAAGATAATACTTTGAGGTGATGCTAATTTATGGAAACTAGTTCGTGTTATCGAAAGTGCATTCTACATTTTAAGTAAAGATAAACTCAGAAACTTTTTGACACAACATAAAACTAATTTAACGCAATCCGAAAGACAATGTTAAAGACACACCCATTTTATATACTCGTTTGAAAGACTTCTTTTGTTAAAATAATGTTTTTTTTTCTTTTTTAATTCTTAATAAATTTGAACATTAATTTTATGCTCACTTTCTTTTAACTTTCTCAAAGTTTTAGCCTTGTTCATATTTACTAAATCTTTTAAAGCATTTAATGGAGCCACACTAATCTGGTGAATGTTTATCTAATGGATATTTAATACTAAAGAAATGAGGCGGTGCTCAAACTTTACATTTTCGAAGTCATTACCTGCATATTTTTGTCATAAAAAACTTAGAAAATCGATATACTATAATCATTCCATTTTAAAAACATTAACAGTGCACTAAGTAAAGTTGTTGAAAGTCATTATAACTTGTCTTTTAAATAACTAGATGTTGTCGAGTCTTGAAGTTGGTTCCGGTGATATATTTTTAAGTAAAATTTTCAATAAAAAAATTAAGTTTTAGATACCTGAAAAGGAAAGTGACCGAAGTAAAGCAATTTTTCCAAGGAAAAGGTGTCTTTAACAGTCCGGGAAGAAAAGCAACCGTTGTAAAACAGTTTTTCTTATGAGAAAATAGAGTTTTTGTAACATATTATATTATATATATTATTTTTTTATAATTGATTAATGATGTATTGACCCAGAATAAAGATCTTAATAAATTTCGATTATGAATTGAGCTTTTCATGAAATAAATAATTTTAAATGTAATTATTTAAGTACATTCTGCTTCTACTTCATTTCAAACTCCACCTTTTAATTAATATCAATTTTGCGTAATACGATTGGCAAGAGTTTTAACTTTCAAAACCATTTTTCCTTAAGCTTTAGTGTTTGGTAAAAAGTATATGATTTAAACTCAATGGTATTAAGAATCCATCGAAAAAAATTTCATTACTGCTCTGAAGTACTTTGCTCTTTAATTTATTATAATCTTCTTAATTCATAAGATAGTTCATACAAATATTCTAAATCTATAATGTTTTAATAAATGTATTATCTAAAGTTATATGCATTATCTAAAAATCACGCAATGGTGCTTCATTTATTCGGACTAATTTGGTCTATAGGTCTCTTGGATTCAAAGAGATAAAACCTATAAAATCAGCTTAAGTGTATAGCTAAACATTCTATACAGAAAAAAAGAATATGAATTGTGAAATACATCAAAGTAAATTGGTAAGTAATTCATTATAAATACTGAATAATAAAAACGGAAGAATTCAAATCAATACTTTATGTACATGATATGTATTATGTCGGAGAAAAATTATTTTGAACGTGCCGATTCAGGACCATCTTAACTGAAAACACTTGATAGGCTCACTGATTTGAAGGAAAAACTGCCCATTTATTTCCCCCTTTAGTGTCAATTTTTGAATAATTAATTGAATATAGATGCTTTAAATACTAACAGTATTTATTCTCAGCGGTTTCATTTCTGTTTCTTCAACGTATTTTCTTACAAAATTCAAGTGATTTATAATTTCATTAAAATTTTGTTTCTTTTTAAAATCCTTTCATGCCATAAAAGTGAGTAAAACTTTGTAATGTCTTCAAATTATAATCTTTCTATTTATATATTTCTTTCGAAAATAGGAGAAACAGAAGTTGGAAGAAATAAAACCAAAAAAATGTAAAGAAATCTTGAAATAAGATATTGCTTTTTTTTTTTTAAAGATTTCAGTAATTTTATGCCCTTTTATTTTTTTTTTATCTAAAACTTCTTGAAAACTAATTTTTTTTGTTTTGATCATAATTGTAGCGTTTTAACTGGTTATTTTAGCAACTAAAATCTTCATTACAAGTGATTTGTTGGTATCTCGTGTTTTGTTTGCAGTGCATTATCGACCTAAAATTTTAAGCAAATACTATATAGTGTATAATTATAGTATACAGTTCATAATATAATGCTTTATTTTTAGGTGTAGTATTATTACATTTTTTAAAATACAGTCACTCTTGAAGACGCTCAGAAGACTATAATTTCCATTAAATTATTGTTTGTTTAGTTATGAAATAAATATTTGAAATTAATATTTATCAACCATTATAAAATATATTATATATGTTCATGTATGCGTAGTATTCGGTTCAGATAAATCATATTTTTAAAACGAGCCGATCCTATTGCAAAATATAACATGAACGGGGATCATCAAACCATTTGAGGAGAAATAACACACCACTATTTCATAATAAACTCAAACCAATGGTTATCTACATGATTCAACTTTAAGTTAAACTGATGAATAAAGGATGAACTGACATCGTTCAGTTGTACATGTCTTTATAGATGCCACTAGATCAGATTATCCCAAAGTTCCCACAGTCGAAACTTTGAATCTTATAACACCTCGAATGAAACTTAACTCTAAAGCTTATTAAGCAATTATATTCCTCCCTTCGTTGTCCATTCTGAATCTTATTTAAAAGATCTGAATAGTAAATGATAGTGGAATTTTTTGGCACAAGAACTACTTGTAATGTGACCATACTGTTCCAAAAAAGGTGCATCTGTAATCTAGTCCATCGGTAGGGTATCTCACGGGCTCATCACCTGCGCTTAAAAATGACAATAAACCCCACGGGAAAGAAAAATATCTCTAGGATCTCTCGGGGTCATGATGCGTGAAGTTATCTAAAAAAAGGGAGGCCCACGAGGGCATTTAAAATAGCTATAAGACAATAATTGAATGAATAAAAGGTCACATAATGGTGATAAAAGAGCTATTTCATTCAGAACTATGAATAAACAAAATTCATTCCCTAGTCTACTCTATCTGTGGCAATCAGTCTTTATACGCGTCTGATGTGATGTTTAATGCGAGGCTGGTTCGAAAAGTACTTGTTTTTGAAGACAAATTACATCATTAAGGTAAATTGTTGTTACCATTGGGTGCTACCATCTGTTGAATTGAGGTAATACAAATTTGATATTGATTCATTAGTTAATTTTGATTTGATAGTCGTTTGCTGCCAAATCCAAACTTGACTGCTGTACCGAGTTGTCGACATCATTTCGTGTCGAGGTGTCACACCGTCGATGATATACGCATTCATCATTTTACACCGGAAACCAAACAACAACTTAACAATGGATTGCTTCTTGTGAATCTGATCCGAAGTATGCGGGGACCATCTCATCGGCCGGAAAAGATAGTGACGAAGAATTTTTGATGTGCGAAATGTGTCATGATCGCGAATACGAGTAATTGCGCTTAGACAGCTGTCAAGTGAGTCATGATGCTTAACAAATACAAACCATTTTGGAGGCTACGGTTGGTTGGTTGAATTTATGGCACTGAATCCTCCAGGGATATATTGTGCCAAACACAAGGTTACGATATTAATTTTTTTGGAAGTTACGAGCGCCATTTCAAGGTTTTTTTTTCTAATGATTTTTTGAAACGACCCTCGTATAATAATTTAGTATTTATCATACCGAACCCATAAGACTCCAAGTTTTTGAATATTAATAGACTAATATCGAGTCTTTGATCCTTTGTAGATCCCTTTTGAGTTTAGTCCTAAAGCTCCTCACTTAATGTTGCTCTAATACAATGTCTTATATTGATGACTCCAACTCTCTATCGTTATCACTCACTAAAATACCATACCTCGTATTAAGTGCTTCACTATTTATATATGTATTTACTCAATTCTGTTCTTTACACTTCAGTAATTCTAATCCAATCTACATATGTAACGTTTTATTTATTGGGAAAGATTTTCGATTTAACCAAATTAACTTAAAGTCATCAAAGAGTTAGTTGAACAGAAGCAAAAGATAGAAATTATTTCGTAGCTTCCAATGAAATTCAGAAGTAAGGGAGAGAAATTATCAGCTTTTAGAGGTCATCCTTGTCACTTGACCTGATTTAGTTTGGGCAGTCCGTCGAGGGGCTATATAGCCCTTTTAAACTTTTAAAAAAAGTAGCTCAAAATTGAAACAAAACCGACACGCTATTTCACAGCTTATGTAGCGGAAAAACGAGAAATGTGTGGCTAAATGTGTCAAGTGGTAAAGTAAAATAAATTACTTTGAACGGTAAAACAGCACTAAAGCGTTACTCTTAGCCATTACTCTTCAAGTAAATTTGCTTCGATCATTTCAGCATTTCTAAAACGAAGCAAGTCAAGAAAAAATTCTGCCAAGCATATTCGAGAACCAATGCAATCGCGTTGTAAAGTATTTCGTTTAATTTTAAGGAACACATTCTTAAATTCCAAATGTCCCGTAAAAATCAGGTCTTCTGTCAATTATAAATAAAAGAGGACCATTTATTTTTTGGGGGCGACGAAATGTTCTTATAATGGAATTTCGCCAAAGACGAAGTCATTTCTTACAAGGAATGTTTCACGCTATTCTTAAATTAAACAAAGTTTAAAGAACAATAATGTCCCAGTTGCATGACCATAGTCATAATTACATTCAATTCGTGATGTATTTTTAAATGTGATTTCCCAGTTGAAGATTTTTTTCTACATTTGCTTTTAATGTCATTTCATGTTACCTTGTTAAGAAAAATGACATTTTGTTATTTTAGGGGAACTAATCACTTTTTTGTACTTCTTTTAATAATTTTTAAAATAAACATTTAATTGCTTCTTGGCATTTACGAGGACCACTTGGGAGATGTTTTGATTCCTTTTGAGTGAAGAAGACGCTAAAAAAGTATTCTGTAATGTGCTGACTTTCGATCGAAATGCTCAAAGTTTCTCTTTTCACAGAATCATTAAATATATAATACATTCTATGTATATATTATGAAATTTATTTAAATATATTTTAGCTATTTTATTTTTTGGAACATAAAACATTTTTTGATTGATTTATTATTCATAAGCATCGCATTTAGAAACAACTCTAGGATTATTGGCGACGAACCACGTAATTTTGATTCTCGGTCACGTGATAAGGACGACGATTGAGCTTGAACTATCTCCCCATGATCGAAACTTCCACACCACACCATCTTGAAGACTTGGCATTTCGACTGATTTAACGTATATCAGATCCTCCATATGAACGGATCTTTTGTGGTGATGTATGGACTCGAACTCACGTTTTAACGGAAACAATGACTTCCATTAGTTTGCGACTATTACCACTCTGATATCGCAGCACTGGCCATAAGGTGCCAATTTTTTCATAAAAAATAATTACATAGCAACTTTTGCATAGAAATACCTAATTTTACATTTATAGAAGAATTTGGTACATATCCCCCCTAAATTTAACATTTCCCCTCTCTTTTTTAAATTGTCTTTCATGGACATTTCTTTGCATATTTCTACGCATTACAAAGTAAACATTTAAAATAATCTGAATTATTTTACAATTGACAATTGTATGAAAAAAAAATCAAGATATTTATACAAAATTTAAATAAGATTTAATACCATGTTTACAAAAAAAAATTATTAATAATATTCTTATTAATAGCAAGAATATTTTTCTTAAAAAACTTTATTACATTAACCCTGTCACCTGAATGAGAAGTGTGGCCGCAATAGTCAGAGGTCATGGTCGCGGACTTGCGGGTGGAGTAGTTTTTGTCGAAGTGTAGGTTCAAGCCCTGATGCAACTGAAGACCTGCAGTGTAACGAGGTTGATGTAAGTTACATCTGTTGAGGGCCCAAGTCCTACCGTGGATGTGGCGAGGTAGTTTGGAGAGGGAAGTGCCAGCTCAGATGTCATTCTCGTCACTTGACCGATATTTAAAATTTCGAGGTTCATCACCTATAGCTCTTCAGTTGCTTTTTAGTGCGACGTTAATAAACAATCATCATCATAAAATAATGAGTGCTACTCATCGCGATCCTTTAAAATCAAGATATATAATGACGGGGTCCCCTGGTCATTATTAGTTAAAACTAAGTATCACATTAAAAGTGCAGATGTTTTTATTTTATAATGAATAGAATCAGGATTACATGCATTATACATAACTAAAAGTACTATAATTTTCCAACTGAAAATAGAATAATATCAATTAAATCGCATGTGAGGGAGTTAAAGTTAATGTTACTCTAAGTGAAATGTAATTAAATCTTAGAACCCTTTAAGAATATTTAGATTCTGTACCATAAATTTAGAATAGGTAGTTATGTATAATAATAATTATTGATGTGTATATAGATTCAAAAAGAAACGAAAGCGAATTTCAGTTGCAAAATATAATTTTTGTGTCTTACGTCGCAACATTCGGCTCAAAGATTAATTCAAAAGCTGGGTATTTAGGAACAAAATAAAATTTACTCATAAATGTCACCTTCCTTCGACCTTGTTAGGAAAAATGTCTTGAAACATCCAATGAAATTCCCAGACAAAATATATTTTTTTGTTGTTTGTAAGTTAATAAAACAAAACTTTATTTCTTCCCCATCAATGATCAGCAGAAAAGGAGTTTACCCTCTTTTTTGACCCTAATACTAACTACAAGTAATTAACTTTGCGTGAACTTGAGACAGAATTAAATTTTATAAATGATAAAAAGAGAGGAATTTGCTGGAACGAGAATATATGGTGTTACTCAAAATGGAGTGGTTTTGAAAAATGTCCAAAACATCATTACTAAGCACTCACTTAAATTTCATATTTTATAGGAACAATAAAAGGAACATTAGGAAATGTATTAGACTAAAAAATAAAACTGAAAGTTCGATATTTTAATAGACAAAATTTTTGAGTCAAAGCTCCAAAATTTTAGGGTCACAAAACCGAATATATATGCTATGAAAATTGCGATTTTGCTGCATACGATCATTTTTCATAGATATTCAATATAATAGTTTTTCTCCTTTAAGATAGTAATATTTAATTTTTGCGAGGAAACAAAATTAGATTGAATGAACTCTAGAATTGAAATTAATATTTAAACTCAGAAATATATTATTCTAATGTCTGAGGTCTATTTCATAAAAACTTCTCCGTGGTTTGGGATGGGTACAAAAATGTAACCAGATATATAAAAAAATTTGGGAAAGTTACAATAAACTCATAAAAAAAGAAGAAATAGAAATAAGAAGAAAAAAAAAAAGAACCCTTTATTTTTTTTCGATAAACAATAGAAACATCATTCCACATGTAAAATACCTTAGGTAAACTCTGCGAAAACTCCATCACTTAATTTTACAGCAAAAGGAAAAGGCATTTCTGCAAAAACAATTCGAAGAATACTTCAAGAAGCAAATTATAATGATCATGAAGCTAGAAGAAAATACTTCAGTTCCAAAATAAAAAGAAAAAAAAAGTATTACATTTGCTAAAAATATTTGTTTAAATGCATAATATTAGGAACAAAGTACACCTACAAACAGTATTACATGAAAAATGGGCACAAATCAGTATATGTTACATACGCAAACATTTTCAAATCAATGCATACTGTTTGCAAGGTGTTCTAATTGCAAACGAATATCAAAAGAAATATTAATTTATGAGTTTTAAAAAACATCACGTAATTATACTAAGTACATACTTAAAATAGACCTAGCAACCACTGTCCATTTATTTATGAGACACTCCATGCATTATTTTCTGCACAATGGCTTAAAACCTTATTATAAATCAAAGAATACAAATATTTTATAAACATGGTATATACATCGTTGATGGAAGTAGATAAACCAAATAGAAAATATAATTACTATTCAAAAGAATAATGAGAGTATAGATCATATTTTAAACAACTGATTAAAAGCAATTTGTCAACAAATAATTATAAAATAAAGTAATATACATTAACGTAACAGTTCATTAATATTCTTTTCAAAGCAAATGGATAGATACAAATAATAAAAATAATTATTTTAAAAATTTACATATTGAAACATAATTTTCATGTATTCTTTGGCTACTATTGAGGATCTTTGTTTCAAAACTCCATGTCTCTAGAGCCTCTGAGGTTTATTTGCAAAGGAATTCAATACTAGAAATTTCCAGAAAGTTTATGTTGATGTTAGTATAATGAGAAATAAATCCTTATGAATAATAAAGACTTATTATAAAATTACATAAACCTATTTTATTTTTTAATAAACATTAATCCTACAATATGGAAAAGTATTTATTTTAAAATTCCTTGAGTAAGGTTTCTGAATATTAGTAATCGCATTGTAAGTTTCATAACAATAAACGTTTCAAAGTGACTTTTGTACCTTTACCTCCAAATTGTAAAACATTTTAAATCACATAAGAAAATATTTTTTAAAACTTTTTTAGACATTTAATTTTATTAAACAAACATGCTAATATTTATCTTAGTACCAACGTATGGAATAGAATAGAGCAGTGATGAAGGATTTTTTGAGTTTTGAATATGTTATATTTCGTAAAAATTAACTGTTAACTTAACTCCAGAGACCGAATCATATCTAGAATAATTCTAAAAATTTATCTATTTTTACCTTAAATGAAAAAGTTCAATTGTTAATGTAGCTACTAAAAAAGCAAAAAAACGAGTAATATTAGTTGTACCTCAGCGATTTCTTTTGTTGTTGAATTTCATATCCTAAATCTTCAACTGTATGAGGACTTTGATCTTTCGTACACTTACATCGTAAACAAGCTTTACGAACTTTATCTACAAGGGTGGTTAAAAAATATTTGAAGAGACACAGATTGC
Source organism: Nephila pilipes (assembly GCA_019974015.1). Lineage (NCBI taxonomy): Eukaryota > Metazoa > Arthropoda > Arachnida > Araneae > Nephilidae > Nephila > Nephila pilipes. Next base: position 26,357 of record BMAW01125188.1, on the reverse strand, counting down.
ATTGTTAAAATAAATTGCTGTTATTATTAATTACTGGCATGAGTTAAACGGAGTCGAAATAAGTTTAACATTGATTTATGAGTAAGTTTTGATTTGGTCGTCATTTACTGCCAAATCAAAATTTGTTTGTTGCCACTTCGAGCTGTCGGCGTCATTTTGCGTAGCTGTTGGTGAAGCTTGAATTCATCATTATGCACCGAAAATCAAGCAACAGTTGAAACAATGGGTTGCATCTGGTGAATTTGCTCCTAAGAAGGTGAGGATGATGCTATCGACCGCAAAAGTTATGACGAATAATGTTTAAGGTGCAAAAGGCGTCAAGATTACGAATGCGAGTAGCCAAGATTTTGACGGATATTAAGTGAGTCATGATGCTTACTAAAAATAAATCATTTTCGATGCTATGAGCACCATCTTTTGGAATTTCTAATGACTTCTTGAACGACTCTCTTATAAGTCAGATTTTCTTATTCGTCTCTATACTATTTAAGGCAGAAAATAAAGTCTCACAAAAGTTTGTAGAGGGAACAATTGTCAGTAAATCCATCACTAGATATTTTGGAATGTTTAAAGTCATCGGTAATTAGTTCCATACACACCAATCTTTCTTCCGTATAGATACTCTTCTCCATTCTAAAAGTGATTTTTTTTTTCCGGATTTTTTTAGTTTTAGCCTCTTATCAACAAGGGCTTTAGTCATCATGCTGTCTTGAAATTCTACAAATGGCATCTCAGAATTGTTAATTTGTATACAATGTAAGTCATTTATTTCCAAAGTATTGTAGACAAGATATCAAGGTATTTTAAATATCTGTTCCATGTTGACTGTTCCTGAGTGATAACCGTGCGTGAACAACGAGTGTTATCAAAAAACATCTAGGCTTATTACCACTGAAATGTGTGTTATAATCTCACCATCACCGAGCTTGAATGTTTCTTTAAAATTATTAAATTGATTACGCATTCAAAGAATTTGTCCAGTTGATAGATTGTACTAACAAAATGTAAACCTTATTGATCTATATATATTTACAGCATTTTAGTCCTAATTTTTTTTTAATATTATATAGATCATAGTCACAATTCAAACATTAGTGCTTGTAGCATATTGCACCAATAACGCAAAGTTAAATTATAGATAAAACTCTAGTTGCACTCTGAATAGTTGTTTATTATTTTTTCATACGTGTTATATAACACTTCCGCTGAAACGTTACTCTTATAAAGTATACAGAGATTTGCAGAGATTTCGCCGACTACCAGGGAAAGCTTAAGCAATGACTTCTCGATCTTGATGAGAAATTTAGCAGCCAATATGACGACTTGGTATATTTGATAACAAAATGAATGTTCACGTAAAAAATGGAAACTTATCGATATCTTAATCAGAAGAAAATTTAAGTACTTTTTCCCCATGACATCACACTTGGCCGGAACATCTTTTTTATTAAGCCTGGGTGAATATGCTAGGAAGCAGAAAATCTGTCGGAATTGGAACAGCGAATCTGTCGGGAAGAGGCCTGTATCTACCATGGAATCTGACAGGTCGGAATTGCATTTGAACTGCAAATAATTAATTAGAAGATTTTTCCATTGGATGAACTTGTAATCTGATGAGCTGAATGATGTTAATATAATGACAAGTGCTGTATTTGTTCCTGTTGTGTCGTTAATCTGTCCAAGTTTTACAACCTGTGGTTCATCTTGACCTCAATATTTGTGAATAAAGGCTTATCCTCCATTATCTTCCATGTTGAACGGCTTTCACGGTACATTAATGTTTCTAACATTATTTGAACAATGTCCATTGATACAACAGTTCTCGTGAACGACTCGTTAAAACGTTCGATCAATTTTGTGCGAAATGAATACAGTCACACTTCTTCAAAACCATGGGACATAAAATATTCTTTCTGTAGGATAAGATAATTTCAGCTCTTGGTCCTTTAACCTCCGACTAGAAAAGGATAACAACTGCAATAATGAAATTTCGAGCGAGAGTGTGGTTTGAGTTCTCAGGAGCTTCGATTTCTATGATGTCAAATCAAGGCTTTAACCTCATAGTTTATGTTCTGTAAAAATGTTGCCTGGTTTTTCTCAAAGGACCAAACAACGTTTTAGCCTGATTTTATGATGAAAGAGAATTACCCCACAAACAAAACTGGTATAGTCGTAGCGAATTCATTAATAACTATTTGTGATAAAGAAGCAAAAATAAATGGACTTCACATAATATAAGTCATAATTAAAAGAAACAAGATGTTTGCGAATAAATGTAGAAAAGAAAATGATTAACATGCTAATTGTATTCATACCTATCAATATATATAACATACTTGAAAAGAACGAGATGATATTCTTTCGTTAAAGGAATTGTAAAATTCACTTAAATATTGTAAGAACCAATGCAGTTATTTGTTCTTCTATCTTAGCAATCAAAATAGATTCTGAGAATAAAAGTAAAACAACAAGAAAGTAAAATTCCAAGTACCTCACGAAGAGAAGATCTTATCCAATGTTTTCAATTCCTTCCATTTCCCTTGATGTTCTTATTTTTGTTCTTCTGTCATGAATAATATTTGTGAAGAAAACAGTTTCATGTCATAAATAACAATAAAAAATTCATTCAAAAACTCATTTTTTTTGTTTGCATCATTTACGGTATTGAATATTTTATCCTGTTTTACGTTGTTCTAAATATAGCATCGTTGATCCTAAAAAATCGTTTTAAATGCTGAATTCTAACGTATTTCACCACTTTGATTTAATTTTACGGAGAGTGGTTTTTCTTTTCTCTATAAAAGTTTTTCAAACATCAAAATACTTTACATTTAGTCTAAAAAAATTGGCTACTAATATTTCATTTCGAGAGTTTGATGTAAATCATGTACGTTAATCTGCAAAATCTTTTATACATAACAACATATTTTATTTTATGTTTATGGACAAGTTTAGGTATTAATCTAAAGCTCAAAGTACATCTATCATTCAAGGAAAAAAGAATTATTACTTTTGATATTCATGATAATACGAGTAAAAGCACTTCATGAATTAAATTAGCATTCAAAAATTATTTTCCTGTATATTTTCAATAAAAGTATCTATCTCTATTAAATTTTTTTTTGTTAATTCGTAATCATTTTATTGCGTATTATCTCCATGCAGAGATAGCGATAAAGAATATTGTAAAATTCCTTATTTGTATTATTGGTTGGAACGAATTTAAAAAAAAAATCATTCTATAATTCATCACGGTAAGAAAATTCTGTAGTTTTAAAATAAAAATCATGAAAAAAATAAATATCCACAATCAGTTATTCATCAATTATGTATTATTAAAAACATTTTTCAAAAGAAACATATATGATCACGGCTTCTAGTAGTAACATATTTTAATAATATGCGTTATGGAAATGCTTAGAACTGTTGACTTAGACATTTTAATCCTCTCTAATAAAAGCAGCAAGAGGAGGTTTAAAAAAAAGCCACCACTACATCTACTTCTTATAAAATGCTCAGGTCTTCCCTTCAATTGTCACTCGACCGAGGTTCAAAATTACGAGGTACGTCGCCAATAGCCCTCGTGCTGCTTCTAGTGCGACGTTAATAAAACTAATCAACCAATCTTTCATTTTCAAATCAAATATTTTTTATATTTCTAACAAGAGTATTTTGGTTCGGAAATAACCAATTTTGACACGAAAGGGCTCAAATTATTCGTTTCATCTCCCAGATTGCTATTAGAGCTAGTAATACAAAGCGGAAGCACGCAAATGTGTTTTAAGTCCAAATGTTTGAATTTTTAATGCATTTTTAAGTCTGTCCTCCCTTTTCAATAGTACCATAGACATCTGAGAGCTCTTGCACACTGTCAGAGAACTATTGTATGGCAGTTCAGGTATGGGGCTTATATTTATTGCCCTTCTATACTGCGCGGTCGATACCTTTTGCACCATTATTTGGTACGCTTTCACACAGATTTTTAAATTGTAAAATCAGTTTTTAATTCTACGCAATACTAAAATCGGGACTTAACAAGTAACATAAGCCACTAAATTCAAAATGAGTGCCTTATCACTTTCAAGACCGATTATCGATCAACTGTTGCATAAAAAGCCACTCCATTCATTAGGCAAGCCCTTTGTAGACTTGACAAAAAATACGAAGTAGAATTGAATAAAATGTTCCCATATACTCTGTTGGAAGAAGATGAAAGCTTGAAAACTTGACTTTGAATCATTTTTTATTTACGTAGCAACGAGAAGCAACACAAGGTCTATTAGCGACGGACCTAGAGATTTTGAGCTCGGATACATGATGAGGATAACATCTAATGTGACACTTCCGTCTTCAAACTTTTACACCACACCAACGGGAGGATTGAGTACCTCAACCAGATTTAACATGCATCAGTCCTGCTATACGACGGGTCTTCAGTGACATCAGGACAGGAACCCACGACTCGACGGAAACAACGCCGGCCGCAAGTCGGTTAGAATGTCAACGATTTGAAAATTAGTGACGCTGCTCTTGTAGGATTTATCCGAAATAATGAGTGCCGAGCTTTAGAAATTATTGAAATAGAAAAATTGAGAAATGGTCCAGAAAGGAATTGAACGAACAATAAACGCAGACATCTTACCTGAGCGGTTAAGCCGACATTTTCTAATAGCGCACAAGTACATTTGGATGTCTATGCTGCAGTTGAAAATGAGAAAAAGGTCTGAAAAATATATAAATAAATTCAAACTTTTGGCCTAAAAACACATATGTTTATTGCCACATTGAAACATTTCTCTCTAATAGCGTTAATTTAAGGGTCCAAGTGTACAAATTGAGTCACCTAGTGTCAAAATTGGTTAACTCGTACCAAAACACTCTCCTTGTAGATACAATGGTCGTTCAATAAGTCCTTAGAAATTCCAAGAGCTGGCGCTCCTAACTTCGAAAACGGTTTGTTTTCAGTAAACATCACGACTCACTAGACGACAGTCTAATTCTCAATTATTCGTTTTTGTGATCATGACGCCTTTTGCACCTCAAACAGTCTTCTTCATAGACCGATGATATCGTTCTCGCCTTTTTTGGAGCATATTCACCTGATGCAACTAATTGTTTTGATTGTTGCTTAATCTCCGGTGCATAATGATGAATCCAAGTCTCACTGACGGAAACAATTCGACTCAAAAGGATGTGGGCAATCAAATTTCGGCAGCATATGACTACCAAATCAAAGCTAACTTATGAATCACTGTCGAATTCGTTTCGGCTCAGTTTAAAAGATGGCAGCTACCAATGATAACCGCAGTTTACCTTAATGTTGTCAACTGTCTTAAAAAACAAGTACATTCTGAACCACTCTCGTAAGCTGCTACATTATTTGAACATCTATTTATTTATTTCTTTTTATTAACGTCTCATTTAGAAAAAAATTATCGCATTATGAGGAATGTTTTTCAAATTTTTGAGAATAAACATATTTGGATTTATCATTAGTGCTTTTGTTAAATAAAAATTTTTGATATCCGCATAAAATAACCTTTTCTCCCTCCCACACATTATTTTTATTTATGATTTTATTGTTTTATTGTAATTGCATATGAGTTTGAATTTTCTTATGGTGAAATTTCTTCAAAATAATCTGACGTTAAAATCCATGTATAAATATATAACCATTGCTAAAGTTTAGTTAATATCTTTCAAAATTATAAGACAAAGAAAAAGTTCTCTCTGAAAATATTTTTAGAAGCATTTTGAGAACAGTATTTCCGCTTAAGATGAAAGCGAAAAATAATATAACTATCATTAGAATTATTCCGAGGATTTGTCTTCAAAACATGTAACTAACACATCAATCAATAACTCCCGAGACTAACATTGAAAACAACATTTTTTTTTGCAAAATTTTTTTTTATTCATCAACATAACACCTTTTGTTAATCACCTTTTAGGGTGATACAATCGTTCCAACGCTTTTCCAAATCTGATTTTTTTCTTTTTTCTTTTTTTTTCGCAAAAAATCTTTTTTGTTGCGAGTAAATAGCGATAAACAGCTTTCTGAATCATCGACTCGTTGCTGTTTTTGTTCCATCGAAAGCAATCGCGGCACCCACTTGGAAAAAACCTTTTTCATGCTCAATTTTTCATGAAGGATAGTAAATACACTTCCATATGATATCTGTGTCATCTCAGCAATCTCACGGAGCTTCACTTTACGATCTTTCATTATAATTTTTGTCACTTCACTCACATTTTCCGGTGTAACGGCTTCCACAGGTCTACCCGAGCGTTCCGCGTCATTTGTGTCGGTACGACCACGTTTAAACTCGGCAAACCACCGACAAATCGTTGCTTTTGATGGACAAGAGTCCGGATAACATTTTTCAATCCATTGTTTCGCTTGCACGGTGTTTTTACCCATTAAAAAACAATGTTTTATCAGAACACGAAACTCGGTTTTTTCCATTTTTTAAACAAACTACAAAACGACTTTACTCCAACCTCGATAACTCAGCTGTTTCTGGTCCGATCGACTTAAAATTTTGACACGTTTCAAGCAAAGGTTAGTACTCTAGAAAGACCTGGTTACTGGTTTACTACGAGCGCCATCTCTGGGTTAGTCTCGGGAGTTATTGATTGATGTGTTAAGATGACAGGGATAAGGATTTCAAGTGAGGTCGCAAGTTAATGAACAATACAATTAATTTTATATATATTAAAAATTTGTTTTGAAGATTGAATCGTAAAATCTCGTTTTTGGAATTCATGGAACATAGAAAAAGTTGTTTCTGCTTTCCATTTCTGGTATAGCTATGACAAAAGTTGTCACTAATTTATTTTTAAAAAATGATATTGTTAAAAAATGATATTGCCAAGTTGGAGCATTTATTTAGTGTTTAAGTAAACTTCTTCAAACTTCCCTACCGCGCCAATGGGAGGATTTGGGACCCCAATCAAATTTAATGTACATCAGTCCCGTTGCACGGCGCATTCTTCGTAGCATCAGGACTCGAACCCATGACTCGCAACAACACCGACAAAACCGACACCGGAAAACAACACCGACCGCGAATCCACGACCATGGCCCTTAGAATACCACGGCAACACGTGATATATGAAGCAAAATGTGGCACGCCATATTTCCTTTAAATAGGTTTGGAAATAAAGCTAGAGATTAAAAATGTGATCCCAAGTAAGGAGTTGTATTCTAGTTTACATTATTAACAAAGATTCCATTTATGCAGTGTTGTTTGAAAACCGAAACAAACAATATTAACTTTCAATATTTTACTGTTAAAATAACCTATAATGATCCGAAAGGTCCTCACATTTTATATCAAATGAAGAATAAACTCGTAAAATCATTGTTGTAAATATTGTTTAGAGAAAATGGGCTCCTAAAGAATAACTGATAAAGATGTTAGACATTTTGCAGATATAAAAAGTGGCTAAAAATGCCTGTGTTTGAAAACAGATGATGTTGCTCAGGCAAGATAGCGTCACTATTGTGCGACGCTATCTGTTCAATGATGTCAAATTAAATCTGACACTGATTTATAGTGTTAATACTATAAGTAACCAAATATCGGTTAATTAAGAATCTTCTTAAATTTTTAAGGTTATTCTTCGGATATCTTTTGCCTACTCTTAAGTTTATCATAATTAATTATATTTTTAATATGATTATCAACTATTAATCTTTTATTTTCATAACGTTTGTCAAGAGTTTTGAAAAGAGAATGGAAAGTATCGTCAGACGTTTCAATATTTTTTGCTTCACCCTTTAAAGCTGCTCGCAAATAAATAATACAATTTTTGATTTTCTGATAAATTTTTATTATCTTCAATTAAACTTTGAAATTGACTTTCAAACAAACTCCATTCATCAATTTTTCCGGAAAACACAGGAAGTGGAATTTCTGGCAATTTAATTGCTATATTTGCTGAGGCTTCAGTTTTTTCAGTATTATTACAATTATGAATAGCGTCATTTGAATTTGAATTCTTAATTTTACAGTTATGAAGTAAATCTTACCTCTAAATCTTATATATACAAATCCATCTCAGCTAATGAAGGTTCAAGAATTTCTTCCTCCGTTGCAGATTCAAAGTACTCAGTCTTGAGGTCATCGAACTTTTTCTGTAGTCTCTCAAGAGCCGTTAAATGAGCAGCAATATCCGCTGGATCATTTGTTTCCTTCCAATTACTTAATTTTGTAATCTGGGCTTTAATATTCTCTTCTTTCGATTAAGTGTAGTTATATTTGAAGACATAGTAAAATATCCACACTAGTAATCACTCTAAAACAGTCAACTAAGCACTAAAGCGAATACACCAATATCCAAAGAACTATCGTGCTAACTTTCATACATGGAACTCTATGATCCAAAATTCATTAGTCGCTGGCTCCGGCTCGGCGGACCAGAATGTTACAACTGTAGGAAACTAAAGTTCGGTTAATTAAGAACGACGGACCACTTAAACAAAAATAAAGTTTATTAAATCAAAATTATATTGGATCTCGCACCTATATACGAATCAATAACCGTTCCGTTTTACATCCAATAGCCTTCTACCAAAACAAAAATAATTCTCTCGTACTTCAAAGAAGAAGAGAGCAATCTAGTGGCTTTACAAAAAGCCCTCTCTGGAATAATACAAAATAGACAGCGGACTGAACACAAAGGATAGTTGAATTCCCCCTTTGTGCACCCTGAAATAGCTGTCAAATCAAAATTTGAAGCACGATGAGTTGTCATCATTTTGCGTCGAGTTATCGCAAGCGATGATACGAGGAATCTTTTTTTTTGGAGTAGAAACACTGGTTTCCAAGCAAAAATCAAAATAATGTGTTGCTTCCAGTGAATCTATTCCAAAGAAGGCGAAGACGACCGGAAAAGCTTAGGCGATGATATTTTAGGATACTTAAATAGCTTAAAATATCCTCTCACAAATTTTCTCGGAATATATCTGGAAATATAGATCGTTTTTGATTGGAATATAGACTACGGGCAATTTAGATATTTTTTTTTTACTGAATTAAATAAAAAATGTTGTATCCCATAACTAAAATTACTTTATGTTTGTTAGTTGAGTGTATCAATTCAATTGATAAATCAACTTCAAAATGTTTTAAACTTTAAGGTATCATCCTGTTAAGAAAATTATGGGTTAGAATATTGTTAGAGTATTAAGGATGTAATATTTTTTAACGAATATTTTTCTTTATATTTTGTATATCATAATACTTTAATGGGGGAAGGGTAAGCGTAGATATATAAAAAATATTCTTCCTTTAATATTCTCATTTAATTATCAATCAGTCTTTTATAATATAAGAATTTTATGTCTCAAATTGGTTCGTTCCGATTTTATTTACGTCGCTCTAGAAGCAACACGAGGGCTATTGGCGATTATCAATCAATTATCTTTAGTTTAAATTTAGTTTTGTAGTAGTTTAGCTCAACAGAAGTATCTGCTGTAGCCTAGTGGTCATAGTTACGGTTTGGTTTAATTTTATTAACATCGCACTAGAAGCAACACAAAGGCTATCGGCGACAGACCTCGTCAATTTGAAACTCAGTCTAGTGACGAGGATGACATCTGAACTAGCACCCCCTCTCCTAACTTTCACATCACTCCAACGGGAGGATTTTGGGCGCCGATTGATTTTACGTGCATCAACCCCAGGTTTACGGTGGGTCTTTTGCGCCATCAAGGCTCGAACTCATAACTCAACGAAACCGCCTGCCGCGAGTCCGATGCCTTAACCACTAGGCTATCACAGCCTTTATTTCTCCAACTATTTTTATGATATTTTCATGGTATATTTTGTTTCAAAAAGCAGTATTGCTCTTTTTTTTTGAATCAGAAATAGAATTGAAAAAATGTAACTATTTTTATAAAGTCGCATTTTTGCGAATTTTATTTAAAAAAATTAATGCAGTCTAATAATACCAAAAAGTCTTATACAATTTAGGTGAGTTTGAATGATAAATAATTTTGCAAAGGAAACGATTTTGCAATTTTAACTATATATATAAGTTATCTGAATCACAAAACCTAAAATTTATTGGTTTTCTTTTTTAAATATTTTTGTGATTATATATATATATATATATATATATATATATATATATATATATATAAACTTCTGTTAACTATTAAGTTTTAATTTAATCATTTACATTGTTATAAACGTCGTAATTAATAATTAAAATTTCGCTCACATGGGATTAAAATTTATCCATTTAAATCCGACAATGAAACTAAAATATGTATTGTAAGTAACACAATGAATTTCATTAGAACGCTCACAGACAGCTAGTATTGAGAGATTTCCAACAAAAATTTCAAAATAAGTTAACATTTATGCGAAGGATAAAAGTTTTAAGAGTAAAAAGTATCTGGAGAATTATTTAATTACTATCGTTTAACACGAGATGATTTTAGAGAGAAAATTAACAACTCAGATTAAAAGTGAAAATTGAAGTTTTTGTTCTAAGCGAGAGCAAGCGATTTACATTTCCCCCTTACAACAATAAACGTCTACAGAGAATGGAGAAATTAAGCGAATTAATTTGTTCTCAAGTTAAACATTCATAAAATAAAATTTTGTAAACTTAATCAAGCTTATTACTTCTTACTTGTCTTGATTTTATAAGCCAAAATAAGTGAATTAACACCTCTTTTGTTATGTTGTCGTTAAAAAGAATCATCGTCATGTAAATCCCAGACAGCGCCATCTCGCCGGATTTTATTACAAAAGCACTTAGCGAAGCTGTTCAACATTCTATGTGATTATTCTAATTAGTGAGCTCGTTAAACCGGACAGCAGAAATATTTCATCACTGATGAAAGCTTCCTAGGAGACAGGAACAGGCATGATATGTGATTATTTCGCAGTTAAAATCAAAATGGCGGAATACCTTGAGCATCAAATTAAAACCAAGCCGTTATACTTCAGTTTTCTCGTTGCTGTAAAGGAAGATAAATAATGGAATTAATAAATTTTTTAAAAATATTTCTTATTTTTTATGAACAATATAAATTTCAAACATACATGTTATTCAATAATTAGAATATCCAGTTGCCTTCAAAATATCATTACTTATTCTTTAAGAAATTGTCTGAAAAGAAAACACATAAAATTCAGTAAAACAGTTAAATTTTCCCGCGAATTAATATTATTCTTCTTTCATTTTATTTATTTATCTATTTTGCACAGATTACTCGGAAATAATTGAAATTTTTAGAATGATATTATATTAAAGAAAGTTTAGAAAATTTATTTTTATTAGGCTGCTTATTTCTGCTAGACTGTAGGATGTCTAATCACAGCCAATAAGCATCATAATTTTCAGCCATGATCGGATGACGCGGTAGACACTTGCTATGACATCTCACTTTGCTCAACCACGCCTCGGAAAATATAAAGACTTACACCCCGATAGATTTAATGAGCATCAACCCTTCTAAACCAGTAGTTCTTACTCTGTGATCCGGTGGCTGCGGATTAGCTCCCCCTGTTGCTTTCGTCGAATTGTGGGGTCGAACACCAAACACCTCTAATAACCCACCGTGTAGCGGATCTGAAGCACGTTAAATCTGGTCGAGGTCCTAAGTCCCTCTATTCACGTGGTGTGAAAGTTTGAAGAGTGAGATCATCGAAGGCATCGTTCTCATCACTCGGCAGAGGTTCACAATGACGAGATTCGTCGCCTATAGTCGTCGTGTTGCTACTCAGAGTGACGTTAATAAACAATCAATGCAATGACGTAATCCGTGCTTCGCGGAACACTGGTCGCCGTGAAGCAACTTGAAGCATTTATCGAAAAAAATGAAAAACACTATTGAACAATACAAGGTGAAATAATTTTGTAATGGATTGTAATAGGCAAACGCGAATAAATTTTTATTTATGTATGCATCATCGTAATCTTAATACATATCTAATTGCTGGGGGCAAGTGGCTCATGTAAAGGTAAGCACACATTTGCGAGCTCACAATCTGCTCATTGAGATAACACTATTCCATTTCAATCTAAACTATGAAATTCTCTTTGTGTTTGTAAAAACTCTAATAGATGGATTACTACTAGTGGTTCACGAGCACTTCTTTGACGTTTATATATCTGTGAGTTAATCCACTCACGAGCCCAAAATATACCTTAATGTGTGTATACTTTTAGTTGCTTTAACTGAAGCACACTAAAATGCTTTAATATTTGAAATTTTGAGTTTTGCTAGCGAAAAAGAATGAGATCTTTCCTGATTTCGTACACATTTTACTTAAGATAATTTCATAATCAGAACGTTTGAAAATGGAATTTAAAATTGCACAGACGCGTGTCATGCCATAGAAAAATTATTTGCATTTGTGGTTTTCGCAAAATGAGGGGTGATAAGATTCTAGTAAAGTTTCTCTAAATTTATTTTATCAATAGTGTTACTATATTGTACACAGTGAAATGAAGAGTTACTGCCTATGCAATGAACATAATTTTTTTTTCCTATTAAAAACAAATATTTTATGTATTGTACAAAATTTATATAAAATTTAAGGGAAATTTAAGTAGTAAAATTCAAATTTTAGAAATGTTATTAAATTCAATTTTTGAAAAAAAGTTCTTTTCACAATTTAATATTAATTGGTAATCCATAATTTTGTAAAATCGTAAATGCAGCAGAATTTATACAAGACATAACTAAAGGTAAGTATATGCCTTATGCAAATATATAAATACAGTTAATTATTATTTGTTTGTATGTATATATGTATGGACACGAATTTGATTTTCTTTGCAAAAATATACACGCAAATAAATACATATCTCAATTTTAAAGGAAGTGATATTCTAATAGTCCTGGTCTCGGACTTGAGACCACCGTTGCTTTCATCGAGTCATAAATTCGAGCCTTGAAGTAATTAAAGACCAGCAATGATTGATTGATTTTAATGACGTCGAACTAGAAGCAACAAGGGAGCTATTGGAGACAGACCTCATACTTTCGAGCCTCAGTCAAATGACGAGGACCGACTCCTGTCCTGACCTAATACCTTCCTTTTCTAACTTCCATACTACGCCAATCGAAAGACTTTGAGTCTCGACATATTTAACGTGCATCAGACCCGTATATACTGCGGGTCTTTAGTGACGTCAAGGCTGGAACCCACAACTCGACGAAAATCATTCGCCGCGAGTCCACGACCATGACCACTAGGCTATAAAGACCCTCTGTGTAGCGGGGCTGATGCACCCCATGATGCTTGTGGTCCTAAGTCCTCTCCATTGGTGTGGTGTGAAAGTTTGGAGTGGCACAAAGGTTTGTCATTAAAGAAAAAAATTATCTTTTTCGGCACTTTCCTGAGGATCAAAATTACGAAGTCCATCGCAAATAACCCTCTTGTTTCTATGTCAATAAACAATCGCAACGTAATTATAAAATATGAATTATATTGCTTTTAATTTTAAAACGTTAATATTATTTAAACTTTGCATAAAGTAAATTGATTTTCTCTTGTCGAATGTGCCTCATTTACCTTAAGAAGGAAAATGTTTTTGTTTGAAAATCAAGGAGCAATATCATGGAAGCGTCAAAAATTTCCATAGTTAATCGTATGTGTTGTCTAACAAATCATTCAATTTCTTTGTTATTTCAGAAGCTATAATTGTTTTTTTTCCTAAAAGAATCTTAGTTCTAGATTTTCAATTAACACATTCCACTTGGACAAAATATAATATATTTTACTCTTCTAACTAAGGAATTCAAATGAACTAATATTAGGTATGCAAGGGGGGATTCGTTACTTCAGAAATAAGAAGTCTAGTTTCAACCTCTTATGCAACAATTCTTTTATTTATTTGTACTAGCAAAGAACTAAGTCTGAGAGAATAGCCCTGTATATTGATTAGTGTTGGTCTTATATTGCTGTGTAATGGTCTTAGGATTACTATAGTTCGTCTGACATTCTTTTTGGCCATTAACGCAAAGTCTTCTTTGTCTTGAATAGCAGTAATTTTTCTGAGCATCAGGCAATATCGAGGGAACTTAAGCATGTTTTCTGAGTAGAGTGTGCACTAATGAAATTTATTCTCTAAGAAATAGTTGTGGTTTGGTGGAATATTTCCAACAATCCAATAAAAGAAGGCTTTTTTTTATTGCGAATAATTTTGATTATTGTTACGGGAACTTTATGTATAAGCCCAAACGTGCCAATAATTTTTTTATGCACCAAATATCAGAAAATATTTTTTATACACCTAACAAATGTGTATCATGCTTTGGTAAGGCAAGTTGCAATAAATAAAGAAATACCACTTTCTATTTTACAGCGATTTATTTCTTATTAAATTTTTTGTAATATACTTGTATACATCATATTCACAACTAAAGGGTAGCCTGGTAGTCCTGACCTCGGACTTGCGTACTCGTGGTTTAAATCGAGTCGTGGGTTCGAACCTTTATACTTATAAAGACCCGCCGTGTAGCGGGGTGATGCACATTAAATCTGGTCGAGGTTACAAGGCCTATCAATAGTGCAGTGTAGAAGTTTGGAGAGGGAGGTTCCAGCTCGCAGTCCTCATCACTTGACCGAAGTTCAAAGTTAGGAGGTCTGTTGCCAATAGCTCTCATGTTGCTTGTAAGAGTGACATTAATAAACAATCGCAATCCCATCACAACTAAAGGATAAGTCGTTGTTGCTCATATTTTCAGTGCCACATGTTATTAACGATAATGTGCTAGTTGCCATCTAGAATAGTTAAGATCTGTTTCAAACAATATCCGTGGACGCATCCATTCGAACGAACGGTTATTAGATGACTCCTTTCTTTAATCTTTAAATTTTTTTGTGGAATGAATTCGCTCCTCTTCAAAAGCATACAACACAATATTGCAGGTCGATATTATATTGCTGAAATCATAGTTTCAACTATCGGTCCCTGGTCGCTTTATCTGGGAACAGAAGTGACAGCTACAGAAATGAGAAATCTGGCGATGGTGTATCTCTGTAATTAAGGTTTGGTCACGCCAGATCTTGACCTTAACCATAACGTGTATGTGGCACATTCTGTAAAAAGGATGTCTGACTTATCTCAAAAGATCCAGCATCGATTTAGCTTACCTCATTGCCAGCAGAAACGAAAATGTTTGTTTTGTTTATTGGATACTCATGTTACCCTGTGTTTGTCCACGTAAAATTTCCGGTAACCTCTTCGGTTGATGTCTGTTGACCTTGGCTATGTTTGGGAAAATGAGAACTTTATATATGCGAGTCCGCAAACCTGTGTTCCTGATAGTTGAACTAGAAAGTCCCTTCCGGGCCAATTGTTAGACACGTTTACTTCAGGGGAGAAAGAGTACTGAATAGTATAAGACAGTCCTATATGAAAGCTCTTTTTAGTTTATTTTTCGGATGATATATTTATTTCCCATTACGAGTAATATCGAATACATCTTTGAAACATTAAAATACATCGCACTTCAAAAGCAGACTCAAAACATACTTAATGCTTTTGAGTTATTAAGTATTCTTTGGTCTCGTAAGAATATATATTCCAGATTCTATGCAATCTCATACAAATAACTACCGATTTTCGTAGAATAATAAACAAGTTTATTCTAGATATTGAGCGTGTGAATATTTATTTATATTTCCACAGAGGATGGTTTGTAAAGTATGGTGATTAGATTTAAAAAGTATATTTAGATTTTTTTTTTGCTGTGAAAGTCAGTCAATTCTAAATGTAGGAAAAGAGACAAAACTGTGTAAATGCTCTTATAGTAAAATAAACCGGATTAAATTTCTTTTTTTTGGATGAGGGAGGGAGAAGAATCTAAAATAAGTAAGATGAAATGTCACGGGGTTAAAGAAAATATATTCTTGAAGTTGCGCTTAAAATCCGCCAAGAGAACAAATTTTTCTATTCTTTTTATGTTTAAAATTTCTTTTTGATTTTTATTCGATTTTTGCAGTCTACTAACTTCCGAGTGTAGGCGATGTCTGTTATCAATATGTTAAATGTAAGAAAATATTTTTAAGAGTTCGTTTTCGAAAACTATTCAATGAAAGAACGTTGAGCGAGTGAAGAGAGTGACTTACTGTGTGTGTAGATATTTTCGTTGCATGAAAACAATGTAAGCGCGATTAATTATGTTGAAATAATTAAAAAATGAATGTATGTATTGTATTTTATGAGAATAATTGTATAAAATGTTTTTATTATAATATCTGTTTCGGATGATCACAATTGAGATATTCTACTCAAATATATCTTTTCATTATACAAAATTAATCTACTTAAGTGAAGAAATGTATAAATTAATATTTGAAGAAGGAAACACAGTGCTTTTTTTCTAATTCGATCTAATCAGTATATAATTTAAATAATTATGCGTATTAAAATGGTGAAGCATATTATATGATGCTTAATTTTGATTTTGAATTAATTATTTCTTACTAATTATTTTTTTTTTATAAAATATGAGTACCGATATTTTAAAAGCAATAAGGCCCAATTTCAATCATAAGGTCTAAAGGAAAACTCTTTGAGTTTGTGAAAGGAAAATAAAATATTACTTTTTTTTATTCATTTATTAATATTCATTATAAAACATAATTTCCGTGATTAAAAGAATTGGTTTACAAATAGGCGAAATGAGTGTCTCATGAATTAGGATAGAAAAATATGCTTAGTTGAGTCTTCATAGGCCTATCTATGCTTGCACGGAATAAAAGGAAGCCGGATGACACAACTGATTCCCACAAAAAATAGTAAGAAAAATAGCATGCTGTAGATCCGAACAATCTGTCCAATTCCTCTCAAACTCGAGTTTGTGTATGAATAAGAGAATGATATGTATATCTTAGAGCGTAAGAGGACCAACGTATTACCAGCTTTCGAAACCTAATGAAAAGCTCAATTTTCAGAGATATTGTCAGCGAATGGAGGATTTAGTCAAAGTACTCAGACAAAAGTAGACACTGTTATTCATCAGGAAATATATCACCCATACATCATGATAATACCTGACATCATGCTGTTCGGTGATTCTTCAGAAAATCGCAAAGCTAAAAAAAAAGCTGGGAGAGCGAGAGAGAGAATTTTTTTTCTCTCTCTCTCTGTCATATCTACCCTACTTCCCAGATTTAGCACATTCCAATTAATCATTTCTTTCTCTCCCAGCGAAATCTTTTGAAGGAAAAAAATTCGTAACTGAAACCAATGTCAACCAATCACAACTTTATCTCTTTACATTCAGAAACAAGGCATTTTTCAAAAAAGATATTTCCAGACTTCCATCAGTCTGGCAAGATCTCATAAGTAACGACGGATTTTATATTGTACAATAAATATTAAATGTTTGAAAAATATATTATTGTCGCTCTTTTTCACCTTACTTATAGACAGGACTCTTTCCGGTAGATCTAATACAAATGTTGTCTGGTTCCTGGTTTTTGAATTCTCTCTACTAGGCGTATTCTTACATTTTTTTAAAAAATTTCTTCTGAATATTTTTTTAATGTTTTTCTTTAGAATGATTCATTTAGTATTATAAAAATATTTCTCGGGACATTAAATATTTCATTGAAAACCTTTGTTATGAACATGTTGTGTTTCATGGAGAGACCGCAGTATCTGCGATATAGTAGATGCTACACAAACCGATTTGCAGTAAATAAAAACAAGGATTTTTGCAGCTTGAATTAAAAAAAATGCGCACATTCAATTCGTGTCTCGTTTTTTTTAATTGAATGATTGTTTTTGAACGTTGCACTGAGAATCTACACGACTGCTATTGGCGACGGATTTCATAATTTTTAACCTCGGTCAAGTAACGAGGACAACACTCCACTTAAAACTCCAAAATGTTCAAACTGATATTAACCAATTGAACAATTATTGCTGTTAACTGAATATTGACAGAACGAATTATTTTAACAATAAATAGTAATTGAGTAAAAATAACTGTTAGCCGAATAAAATTTAGAAATGAATATATATTTTATAATAATATATCCTTCTAATCAATAAAAACATTACTTCGAATAAATAGAATTCATCCTTTTAAAACAAAAGAACTATGGCGTTTTTTAAATTTGTAAAACTAAAAATGAAAATTTGTTTTCTCGAGCAATTTCATACAATTTCATTCTTGGAATCTTTATAAGACCAATATAGTTTTTCTTTCAGTAGGTACGGTGCATTTAAAGTCACTGAGTAGCGTCCGGCGTTGGTTTCGTCAAGTCGTGGATGCAATCCTTGATGCTACCTCAGACCCGTCGCGCAGCGTGGCTGATGCAAGATAAATCTGGTGGAGGTCCCAAGATCTCACAATTTCAGTGGAAGTTGGAGAGGCGGATGCCAGGTCAGGTGCAGTCATCATATTGAGATTCAAATTTATGAGGTTCGTTGCCAATAGCTCATGTGTTGTTTCTCGTTGCGCGGCGTTGATAAACACCTCATCCAGTTTTGGTTTTCACAGATGAAACATTAACTTTGCAGGACTTGATACAATATTCTTTTATTTGGTATATGGTTCCTAATATTTGTGAGATCCGATTAAAAGTCCGGTGTGTCTTATGGAACCGAGAATAAAGTATTCTTTATTAATCATTTGACTTTCAAATGTTTGATTTACTTTCTTCAATAAAAAAAAAAGTAGTTTCTTTTCTTCTGAGCTTTCCATGAAACAATATTAATTTGAACTAAATTTATCATATTGGTTCAAAATATTTTACATTCTCCCTCTCATGAATTATTTTTTTAATATTTATGATAAAATTAAATTTTGTAATCTTCAAGTACAAAATTCTTCCACCTAAGATTAAATAAACTTTAGATTTTGAATAATATATATAGGATTTTATATGGTTTTCGCATTTTCTCTTCTTTTTATACTATCTCTCTCTCTCTATGTGTTAGTTGAAAAAACAAAACGCATTTATGATAGCTCATGCTTTTGACAAGAAGAAATGTCCGTTTAATTTAGAAGCTCTTTCAGTGGTAGAGCGAATCACCAATAAAAACTCAGTTTTCACTCAATTAAAAGCCTTCCATTTCTTTCAACCCCCTGGTGAAAAGTTCTCGAAATAGAATTTTTCCAAAAACCCAGTTATTTTTCGAAAGCTCGTTTCACGCTATTCTTAAATTAAACCTAAGTTTAAAGAACAATAATGTTCCTATTGCATGACCTTAGCCATAATTACACTTCCTTTTTGTGTCTTTCTTAAAATGTATTTTTCCATTTACGAATTCTTTCTTCTTCGGATTATAAAGTCAATTTGTCATATCCAGTTAAGAAAATGATATTTTATTTGGCCTGTTAAATGAAAAAATATCGTGCTTGTACAGAAAATCTTCAAAATGTACTTTATATATAGACATATAAATTGATATTTATAAGTAAATATATCAATACAAAACAAATAAAAAAAATAATAAAAATTGAAAGTAAAACTCAATAATTCAAATATAAAACAATACGTAAAAAAACCATCATTGTACAAATGAGAAATAAGATATATACCAAACAATATATATATATACATACATATATTATTATTATTATTACGAACATGAATTGATGCTTCCCTGCAGCGCTTCTCTAAAGGAAAAGAGTGATTTACGAAGATGTTACCAGTTAAAAAAAGAGATTTTAACCAATGATTTCTTCACCTTGGCGACGGGTTTGGCAACCATTTGGTGACTTGATGAGAAACTTAGAGACTTTGGTGACAAATGGAAAAGTATTCAAAGGCGCTGGAAGCTAAGTGAAAAATCGAATGGGAAGAAAGTTATGGACTTCGTGAATTTTCTTATGTGGCATCACACGTGGCAGGAAAAGTATTCATATGCCAAGATCTACAGTTAGAAGAGTAAGTCGGAGGAGGAATCGGCCTGCGTACGGAACAGTTGTCAATGGAGTCTGCTTTGTAGACCGATCGAAGAATCGTGGTCCAGTGAATCTGCTGGAGATTCGGCCTGAATATAAAAAAAATTACGGAGAGTCTGTTGGGTTCTCTGTTGAGGAGATTGATCGGGGGATCGACAGAACGCAGGCGGCATTTAAAGTGGAGCATGCTGGGTGAATTTGTGAAAAAGTATCTTGTATCTGCTTGGAATCATCGGAGCCTGCCCTGGAAATGCAGAATTACTACGGAGGCTGCCGACAGTGAAGAATAATGTTGATGAGCTGAACGTTGCTAAAATAACTGTGACTGTGCTTAATGTGGATTTTGTTTCGGTATCTGTGTCATTGAATTGTGCAAGTACTGTGTATCTTTTATTGTCAAAATGTGGCCGTGGTAGCCTAGTGGTCATCGTTTCGAATTCATGGCCGGTGGTTTTCGTTCATCCGAGGGTTCGATCCTTGGCCGCTAAAGATGGTAGCCAGGGCTGATGCGCGTTTAATTTGTAGGGGCCCAAAGTCCTCCGAAATGTGCTGTGTGGAAGTGAAGAGAGGGGGGTGCCATCTCAAATGTCGCCCTCGTCACTTGACCGAGGTTCAAAATTACGAGGTCCGTCACCAATAACTCTCGTGTTGCTTCTAGAGGACGATAATAAAAACTAAGCTTTTGTTCAAATCGTGCTACTTATATGTTGTCTTGAAGATCTAGGAATAAATCGGCATTTGCCGTAATCCTCCGAGTTTTACTTTATTTCCACTGCACGCACACGCTCAGAGAAAAAAATATTTCTGTAATTTTTTGTAATTTTGTGTGTAACTTTTTGTGTTTATTATTTCATGAAATGAAAGAATCAATCACGTAGAAAAGTGTAAATTTTGTTTACAAATGCCTTTTGGGATTTGTAAAAAAAATTTGGGATTTGCAATTATTGAATAAAACATAGGCTTGACGCATCGGTAACAATATTATAACATTGTAGAAGTTTCATGTTTTCAAAACATGTATAAATTATGTACATTTGATTTTTTAGAAAACTTCTTAACTTGTCTGAAATGAATTTTGATTCGTTTTGTTTATTTTTTTTTCGTTTTATTCCTTTCATGTAGTTACTTTTCTTTAGATTTGGGACATTTGTGTTTAAATTAATATTTACAAGTTTGTTATAAATGAATTATGATGAGTAGGATGGTTCGATCCATAATACTAATATATCTACGCATTTCTGTCAAAAGTCGTAAGCAGCATTTTAAAATATTTTATTACCTTTTTTGATTATATTTCCATTTTCATAATTTAGCTTTATCTCCTATTTTTCTTCTCTCGAATGATACTATGCATGTTTCTGGAGCTTTATGATTTTTTTTATAGTAATAACAGCATTTATTAAATATTGTTCTTTATTTTACCTTTTTATTTTGTTTAATTTATTTTACTGTTATTTTACAATTTAATTTTAGATTACATATGTTTTTAAGTAATTCTTTTGAACTTTATACAAACACTTATGTGTATATACATACATACACACACACACACATATATATATATATATATAAAGTTATAAATTTAGTTACAACAAAAATTATATCAATATTAATAGCAACTGAATACTGACACTTAATTGTTGGAAATTTAAAAATAATCAAATTTAAAAAATTTAAATTTATTAAGAAATTTAATGTATAAAATTGCGGGTTTCAAATTTTTTTTTTTTTTATTGAATAACAAACAACGTCCCTGTGTACCACTAAGTATCACACAGGGCTTACAGAAGTAAGTATAAAACACTATATTACAGTAGGCAAAAACAACAAAAACATGTGATTAAACAATGTACAAACAAAAATTAAGAAGGATTATAAATATCTTCAATATATTTGATAAAAAGAACAAAAGAACTTTTACTAGAAATTAAATTACTAAAATTTGGAGGCCAGTTAATGTTTAATTTTTTCAAAGCTAATTTAAGAATATTTCTCTGTGAGACAAATTTTGAACATAGAAACAGAATGTGCTCAATGTCCTCATCACCTCCGGCGCTGCAGTTGCAAATTGTATTCAAACTTAAATTGAATCTATTCAGGTATTTTTTAAAGTTACCGTGACCTGTTAGAAATTGCGTAATTTTAAAGCTAGTGAAGAAGTGATGGTAAGACATTCTTATATTGACGTCTGGAAAAAATCTTTTCGTGATGCTTGCTGTATTTGATTTAATATATATTTCGTTCCATGATTTCAGGACACTTTCCCTCATAATCTTTTTAAAATAGGATTGAGGAATATTAACATTAAGATCAATTTCCCGCTTCGTGGCAGTCTTTGCCAGAAAGTCAGCCCTTTCGTTGCCATAAATACCAGAATGTCCACGTACAAAAGAAAAACAAACAGTAATGTTCTGAACTTTGAGGTGTTTGAGATGCTGTTGAATTTCAACAACAATATCATTCGAGGAAGAAATGTTTTTTAATGTTTCCAAGGATGAGAGTGAATCAGAACAGATCAAATAATTCGAAGCAACACAGTTTTGTTGAACAATCCACTTGATGGCGAAATTTAAGCATAAAAGTTCAGCCACATAAACAGTACACTCGTCTCTGATTCTGTATTGTAAGTACTGAACTTCAATACCTTTCCGAAAGACAACAAAACCAAAACCCACCCTACCATCAATTTTACTGCCATCAGTAAAAACCGTGATAGGGAAATCTTCCTCAGAGTTTGAACTATATTCAATCAATTGTATGGCATTTCTCTCTGAAGGGTGGGGAAGATCAGAGGGAAGCAAAACACAATCATAACCTGAAGAGGAAGAGGCTGCGAGCGTTTCTCTGAGACCAATGTCATTTAAAATGACAATGTCAATTGGCGGAAAACCAGAAATTATAAACACAGCTTCATAACTTAAAGTTCGATATCCAGAAATAGCTCGAAGGAGTATTCGTCTTTGGATCCGTCTCAAAAGTTTAGAATTAATTTTCTTCTTTAACGAAACACCCCAAACCCTTGATCCGTACATAATGAACGGTTGAATTCCTTGTTTATAGATAAGTGAATGCACGTTAAAATTGATGCCATAAGTGTTTCGTGCAACTCTGCCCGATCCCTGTTGCAGCTTTTCACACTTCTCTGATATGTAGGTTAAATGGGGCTTCCATGAAAATTTACAGTCAATAATAACACCAAGATATTTCATTTGCTTAACGATAGTCAAAGGAATACCATTAAGACATAGCTGGTAAGAGTCATAACAAATATTTCTTTTTTCAATGAACATAACCTTTGTTTTATTAGGGTTAAATTCCAGTTTAAAAGCTTTTGACCATTCAGAGGCAAAGTTTAAAGTCTCTTGAGCGTGTAGAAAAGTTTCATGAAGATTTTTACCTTGAAAACAAATTAAAATATCATCTGCGAAAGCTATGGCATCACAACAAGCAGTAATATTGAGCTTAATTAGGAGATCGTTTATAATTATATTCCAAAACGTAGGTCCTGAAACTGAGCCTTGAGGGCAACCTCTCTCTAGTTGATGAACCGCAGAAACTGAACCAAGTTTCATTTTAGCCACTCTGTCATTTAAAAAATCAGTAGCAAGTGCAAAAATATTTGCCGGCAGATTCGCTTCCCGAAGGAGGTGTAGAATGCCAGGCCACCAAGCATTGTCAAATGCACCTTTTATATCTAGGAATACCAGAATTGTGTGGAAATTCCTTTTCTTGCCTTTTTGGACAATCTCCTGGAGACGTAATAGAGCGTCCTCGGTGCTTCTCTGAGGAGTAAACCCATACTGATCACATGAAAGAAAGTCACCGCGTCGCAGATGCCAGCAAATTCTGCTGACGAAAAGCTTTTCCAAACACTTTCCCAAAACAGGAAGTAAGCTTATACATCTAAGATTATCCAAATGAGGAGTCTTAAAATCATTTCCTTTGGGTATTAGCACCACCTGAGCACATTTCCAACTGCGTGGAAAAGTATTTACACTTAAACAGACATTGAAAAGTTTGTGAAGAAAAGAAGGGAACATTGAATGAAACTGTTTGACTATTTCACCTGAAATAGAATCAGGACCAGGAGACTTATTTGACTTAAGCATAGCAACTGCTGTGTTGACTTCATCACAAGTAAAAGGAGAATCGAGGGGGGAATTATAATCAGTTAGCATTGACTGGCGTTTCTCCTTTTGCAAAGAGTCATCATCCTCCACTGGATCCGAAGGGAAAGACTTATGCAGCACCGCATTTATAGTTTCTTCTAAAGTGTTAGTTGTCTTACCACTTCTTAGTAGAATACCAGTTATTTCTATTTTCTTCATGAAATTTCTCTTGACACCGTATGTATAAATTTTTTTCCAAACATTGTGGACGTCAATAGTCGAAAGAAATGCCTTCCAAGAATCAGACTTAGCGGTAGTAAGCATTTGATTATATTCTTTTCTATATTTCATGTATTTACATTTATATATCTCTCTGAGGATTGGATTTCTAGACCTCTGAAATCTACGCCTGGAAGCATTAAGTCTTTTTCTCATACATCCAATTTCAATAGACCACCAAGGAACCCTATGGATACCATGGTGCTTAATAGGTATAGAAGAAGAAGATGCGTTGAAAAGAATCAAACAAAATTCTTCAACAATAGAATCAAGGCAAGGACCATCGGTGCAATTTTCAATTGCACTAAGAATATGAGCAATGCGAGGAAGGCAAAACTCTCGAAAACGACACCAGTTTGCTTTCTTAGTGTTGAAAATTTTAAAAGGAGCAATTGATAGGTCACGCCAAGCAACAGAGATGCATAAATCAAATTCTATCATCATATGATCAGAAAGGGATTCGTTACCAGAAAGACCCCAACATGTTATATCCTGGAGCAGATCTGCACCCAAAACTGTGACATCAATGTAACTTGATCCCTGGGTTCCACAAAAAGTAGGGCCGCAGTCCTCATTAACAACAAATAAATTGTTTGAAGAAATAAAGTCACTTAGTTTGTTTCCACGACTGTTTGAATAAGGACTAAACCATAATTCGGATTTAGCATTTGAATCCATGCTCCAGACAAGTCGATTAATATTCTTACGCATGAAGACTTGATTAATTTTATGAAGATCTAAATCAATATTCGTTGAGGGTTCAAAATAATATGACAAAAAAGTGAACATAGACGTTCCAATAGTAACATCCAATGTAACCATATTATAATCAGTATTTCTATAGTCTAAAACAGTGGAAAAGTCACGTGATCGTACTATAATGGCCGCTTTAACACAGTCAGAATCAGGAACATGATAGATTCTATAGCTGCTTGGAAAACCTGGGAGAGATCCTTTGTAGCAGTGTGGTTCCTGAACTAGAGCACAGTCAATATTTTCCTTCTCCATGTTCAAGATTAACTGTTGCGTCGCAGATTTTGATTTGTGGAGATTTAATTGAACACATTTCAGATATTGTTTAGATGACTTAGCCATAATTAATTCGTGATTGAGTGTTCATTTTCATAAAAGCATGACTAGGACAGCTCTCTGTGAAAGGTTTGTGATCAACCTTCACTTTTTTACGTAAAGTATTCGTCTTGCGATTGAAACGGACACAATTTACGCAAACCTCAACATTTGTCTTCGAACAATCCTTTACTTTATGTTCTTCGGAACAGTTAAAACAGGCCATGGGTTTAACGCATTCAGAAGCTCGGTGATTGTACCCCAAACAGTTAAAACATCTATTAATGATTAGAAAATCATCCACTTCACACACACTCCAGTTGATTTTCAACTTATGTAGGTGAAGAAAACATTTACGAACTAGGGGATGTATTTCTATAACAACGTGTCTCGTAAATTGAAAGTTCTTGAGAGTGAAACGAACTCTACACATACTCATGTTTTTACCAGATTCCGTTATTTCGGAATTTTGATCAAAGATCACTTTTAAAAGTTCCTCATTAGTGATTTCATTTGGAACATGCTTCACTAGAATGGTTGGATTTTTTCTTTTCGGCAGAGAAGTATTCAATTTCGGTGATTTTGATTTAATTTCTGTTTGAAGTCGATTCCGATCATTTTCAGATAAACATTTTACTAATATTTTATTTCCTCCAATATTTTTTAAATTACTAATACCCAATTGAGCTTCTGTAGGATTGATAGCAACTTTAATCATCTTCCTAACGTCATCAGACGAACACTTATCAGAGTCCACAACCAGACAAAAATCAGAAGGAATAGGGTTCTTCTTAATAACACTAGATGGCGCCACAATCTCAGCATAGCTAGGCTTACTTATGGCTTCCTTGAGACTTTGTTTACAACATTCCAAAAAATTAGCACCTTTAATTCTTTCAAAATTCTTATAAATAGAAGATTTCAACTCACCCAGAGCTTGCCTGGCCTCCTCCCGAATCTGTTGATTCATATTGCATTTGGATTGAAGCGCTGATTCAAT
>BMAW01125184.1:5133-34560 GCA_019974015.1 Nephila pilipes | reverse complement strand
AAGGCAATAAAATCAAAAGTGGAAATAAAGCAACTCAAAATGATGTCTCAAGTTTAGAACAGAAAATATGTGTTTATACTAGTATTATGGATTAATGCCTACCCACTGTGCATAATTATATTATAACAAAATGGTAAGAAACCAAATAGAAGCGAAAACTTTCATTCAAAATTATTCAACCACAGAAATAATAGGAAAAATGGAACACAGAAAATAATAATGATGCAATAAACAAACAAAATACACACACACACGCAATTTATTATTTCCATGTAAATGATTACTTAAAAAAATTACAAATAAAAGTGTAAGACATAAATGATGCACAATATTGTGATGAAAAAAATTTTTCGTACGATGCATATTATTTCAAATGGTTCAGCTAGAATATTGTAATTAAATATATTGTAAGATATCCTTTAGCTTGAGTATTTGCTCTGAGACTTCTTTGAATAAATTTAACCAAATTTGCTGTCATTGAATGAGACAAATACTCCCATTCTTGTTTAAGAGTATTTCTCAAACCGTGTTTGATAGAAATATACCTAGTTCCAACATTCTTATCAATAATATCCTTTACATGTTCCATGGGATTGTTGCCTGGTAACTTAATGAAGGAAACTCATCAATTTAGTAGTATAGAAAAATTATAGCCGCGTTTTTAGAGTTGTATGTTTAGGAATTTTTTCTGTACCTGCAAACAGAATTACCATGAAAAAAAAAATTATCGCACTTCACTGTAAATAATTTTTCAAAATGTCTATATAAAGCTGAAGATTTACAAATGAATCAATCGGGACAAAATTATCAATCCCTGAGGCCCACATACAATTCGTAAAAGGCATATATATATATATTTGAAAGTCGTGATTCCAGAATGCATAGAATGAAGAGATAAAGTGAAGGGATCAGGCAGATAATAGAAGATAATTCTTTATTTTACAAATCTAAGGATTATATTCTGGTTAGGGGTATGCTACGTTCAGTTGCATATTGCTTGAGAAGAATTATAAATTTTGGATTATATGTTTTACAATGTGAGCAGATTCAAGGTCATGTTCAGAAATAATAAATAAATGTTGGTTGGCCATAAAAAAATGATTGGATAAATTGTATATTGCACTTTTATTTTGTGATTGCTAAATCAATTTATATTTTGGGTTATATTGATAAGAAAAATTATGTATGCTATAGATGTCAGCTGGGAATATTTTGATTTATCCTTTTAATGTTTACTTATCTTTAAAATTCATTAATTCAGTGACATTTTTACCCAATTTCAAACTTAGATGATTTTGTGTACAGCCGGCGCATAGCAAACGATTACACGTAATTAAAACGTTTTCTGAATTTCACTTGTGGTGTGTGTGTGTGTGTGTGTGTGTGTGTGTGTGTCATCAAATTTCGATCGTTAATTTAATAACTTCCCATCAAGCTAGAAATCTGAAACCTTGAGGAATCGTTCTCCTGTAGCCTAACAATACGATATTTGGACATTTGCGACAAGTTTTTTAGCTATTATTTTCTTCAATAATGCAGTTTATCCCAACCATGGCGCGATTTAAAAAATTGGCATCAAACGGCGATTTTTTTGTTGAACGTTAGATCCGTAAAACGGACCAGGGTAATACATTTGGCAAAATGCGCCAAATAATTCTTATCGCCAAGAGTGATTGGTTAAACTGCATTCCAACCATTTAATTTAGAATTAATTAATTAATTTTAGTTACTTTTAACGTTTTTATGTATTTCACTTGGTTCGTGTTTCTGTGTGTGTGTGTGTGTGTGTGTGTGTGTCATCAAATTTTCTATCGTTAAATTAACTTAACTTCCCATCAAGCTAGAGTTCTGAAATTTCGGGAACCGTTCTTACTTGCCTAACAATGCAATGTTATTTGCGACCAGTTTTAACTAATATTTCAATAATCTTTCTTAATAAATTTTGCCACTATATAAAACGTTGTTTTTTTAAAAACGTTAGTTTTATCTCGAATTATTTTTTAAATGAGAAAGTTAACCACAAAGAGAATACTGGACTTTCCGGCAATCATTTTAAAATTTTTTTGCTGACCTATTTCTGTAAAGATGGATTAGTCTAAATATTTGACACAAAGCTATCAAATTATTTTATCGATTTTTATGAAAGAGTGTTTATTAATAAAATAAAACTAATATTCTAGATGATTAATTAATACTAGTATCTGTATATACTTATTTGATGCGTAAAGTTTATTAAGAATGGAAAGAGAAACAAAAAAGCGCACAAAGGATCTAATTAAATTTATGGAAACATGCCAAAATATATTATTTTTTTTTTGTATTAGTGATAGAGATAAGACAAAAAAGATTATTTGTTAATAAAATGACAGGATTAATTAAATGAATTGTTATTTATAAGAAACAGCAGAAATACGAATCACAGGAGGAGAAAGAGTACACAGCCCATGTACATTGGCGCTTAGAGCGAAAATTAAATTCATAAAAACTGTATGTCCAACAAGCTGTAACAGTTTCCTTTAATACTGATAAAACAAGAAAATCATGTGCTCACTTGAATTATTCTTTACCTAAAAGGACTAAAATTTCACTTTGATTTTCGGGAAAGGTACTTTTTTTTTGTGTAAATTTTAATACCCTATTAATTTAGCAAAATGTCAAATATAAGAACAATTAATACCCCAGTAAATATAATCATTTCAGTCTATTGTTCTTATTTAAAGTTCGACAATGAAATATTTACACTTTCAGTTGGATTATAGGTTCCAAATCTACCAGCCATTTTGATTTCATCGACATAATGTTAGTTCTATGAAACTACGACCACCGCTCGCAAATTTTTTTACTATTTGATCTATTTTAATACTATAAGTGTAACTGAAAGAGCAAAAAAAATAATGAGGTTTCTGCAACTCTTTTCTTTTGGATAAAATATTTAAAAATATTTTGTAAGACCAGAAAACACCCAAATGAATCATTTAAATACAAGAAAAACTATTTTTAAAATCGGAGAAAAGATTTCGCTAGGCCTTCATTATTTTTTGCTCTTTCAAGGTGCACTTTGTGCATTCATATAGATGAAAAGTAAATGAATGATAACGGTAGACAAAATTCCATAGGATTAACATTACTTCCACGAAATCAAAATGGCCGGTATATAGAGACCTTAATACGTTGATATCTTAAAACAAAACATAATCAAGACATTCAAACATTCTTTATCAAAATATTTGCAATAAAGTTTGTTTTTTATTTATCTTATTGTTTAAATTTATCTTATTACTAACAATTCCAACATAATCCAAATGCACTATTTTTCAAAAACGCATGTTAAAAAGAGCAAACATTAAATTAAAGATTATAGAATATTATTTGAAAAAAATTATTAATAATAATAATATTTAACTATTTATAAAATGTATTTGGAGACTTTTTCATTTGTTAGAGCAAT
The DNA here is from genome assembly GCA_019974015.1 of Nephila pilipes. Lineage (NCBI taxonomy): Eukaryota > Metazoa > Arthropoda > Arachnida > Araneae > Nephilidae > Nephila > Nephila pilipes. Next base: position 31,112 of record BMAW01125184.1, on the reverse strand, counting down.
TATACATACATTTAAATTAAAGAAATATATATGTTATTGCATATCACACCACATATATTTTTTTTCGTGTTCTTGCCATATAATCTAGAAAGAAATTATTTTTTTTTTATTGAATCCTATAACCTCAGGGTTTAAGCCAGAGCTCTACACAGATTCCTGTAAAGAAAACTGATACACTATGTCATCTAACGGGTTGAACTAAACTCAATAGACATCAAAACTTACTCCATAGACCAGCTTTATCCTTAATGAAAATCTCACACAAAACCTCGCTCACAAGATATCTCGGTCAAGAACACAATTTTTTCTCAAAACACTACCGTATCTCACAGCTGTAAACGTGACCTTCTTCTGAACCAAAAGAAAAAAAATAATACTCCTGAGAAACAGCTGTACAAAAATCAGAAAGATCAAAGTCACAATAACTTCCTTTCGAAGCCTACTGACATTCTTATTAGTTAAGAAGAAAAAAATGCAGAAGAAACTTTTAGCTGTGTAGACAGTTCTTCCTGTTAGAGAAAATAAAAGTGTTCGGCAGTATTGACTCGACTCAGTACTTTTCAGAACTCTTTGATCTAAACTTCGGCAGTTTAATACAAATTCGGTAGCTGTTGAAGGCAATTCAATTTAATGTATATAAACAAGTTTGTGATATTTGAGTGCATCAAGAAAGAAAAATGGAATCAATTTAAGTTATTTTATTTGTTTTTTATGACTTTATATACATAAGGCAGCCATTATTAGAAATGAATATTCGATTTTAAGAAATGATTCTAACTGTTTTCACTTATTATTCAAGAAGCCAAGACGAAATAAAGAAGCGCGTAAGTGCAGAATCATTCAGCAAGTGTCGAAAAGCAGAGTGAGAAGACGTTACAAAGAGGTAGAATAACTTATTTAATAGAGACGGAAAAAAGGAGATAGCACAAAATGATTTTTATAAAATCATCAATTAAAATAGCTCGGGATGTTATTATAACATGCGAGTTTCTTTAAGAATAAATACAAAAGTGGAAGAAACATTTCGTGTTAAGATGAATTTAAAAAAAAAGATGATAAATTTAAATATATATATATATATATATATATAACACATCGATCAATAACTCGAGACTAACCCAGAATTAGCGCTCGTAGTAAACCAGTAACTAGGTCTTTCTAGGTACTAACCTTTGCTTGAAAACGTGTCAAAATTTAAGTCAGATCGGACCAGGAAAAAGGTTTTTTGAAGTGAAGTGAAAAGTTTTTTTCAAGAATTAAGATTCTGCAATTGCTTTCGATGGAACAAAAGTAACCATGAGTCGATGATTCAGAAAGCTGTTCATTTACTCACCAACAAAAGATTTCTTGCGAAAAAAAAAAAAAAGAAAGAAGAAAAAAAAAAATTTGGGAAAAAAAAAAAAAAAAAAAGATTTGGAAGCTTGATTGGAACAATTGTATCACCTAAAAGGTGATTAACAAAAGGTGTTATGTTGATGAATAAAAAAAATTTTGCAAAAAAAAAAATGTTGTTTCAGTAGACTCAGGGAGTTGATGATCGATGTTATCGCATCTCTTCTGCATGAATCGATTGCTATGATATTACCTACAAATTGAAAATGCAAAACATTTTTTTTTTTTGTTTGATAACAATTAATTATATTTTATGCACTTGAAGACTCACTATTTTTTTTTCCGATTGTTGAAATTTCACCTTGAAGTTTATTCATTATTGTTTACCCTTCATTTGTCTTTAAAGGGTTAAAGATTTTTTTTTTTTTAATATGCAAGCATGCCTTATGTGTTTTCCTTTTCTCCAAGAATTTAAATGGATTTAAAAGAATAAAACATATCAGAAGTCCTTTTCATCTTCATCGGTGTTCAAACAGGAAAAAAAAGCAAGAGGGGAAAATGAGACTCACAAAGGCTTATTTTAAAAGAAAACAGACTGTAACTTTGGTTATTGCTTTCGATTTCATGCACTACAGTAATATCTAATTTGACAGATGCAGTGACAGGTGCAGTGGGTTGGTATTGGACGCTTGGCAGATGACTTCTGTGAGCAAGGAGATCCTCCCTTTTTGAGGGGGCATCAATGACCATCTCGTTTCGAACCACCCCACTCTCTCAGGTCGGTCTCTGAGAATTGATCCGTGACCTCGTCCACCTCTCCTCCAGGACACGGTGGGCAGGGGCTGACCCTGAAGCAAATCGGTAAGAAAAGGTCAGAGAGGGAGAAGTTTTTTTGGTGTAGGGTTTTAAACCCCTGTCAAAAAAAAATGTGATGAGGAGATGCATGGAAAAAGTTTCATTTCGTGTTCATGAATACCTCGGGGCAAGATGAAAGTTATTGTATTTGCGGTATTTTCCAATGTTCGATTCCCGTTCTGTGGAGCCAAGTATAAGGTCTAGAATATAACAATAGCGTCTGCATCGTTTTTCTTTCATGCAATACTTGATCAGATATGTAGAGAACTACGCACAATGGGTGATGCTTAATCTCTAAATTTGTTACAGAAATTATCATGAATATTATAGGAGCTATGCTATAGCAATTAGAATTGTATAATATTGATGTTATAACAATTAAATTATTATAATATTGATGTTATAGCAATTGGGAATGAATATTATGATGTTAAAAAAATCAATTAATGAATGTTATTTTATTCATTATATAGTTCAGTATTTATAGATATCGTCAGAATTTATACTACATTATATCATTTTAGCGAAATATTAACATACTTCATGATTGCTTAAACATATTCATTGAATTTCTGTAAAGGTTATATATTGTTCAAATTCTGAGTGACTGACATTATATATTCCGTAAAAAAAAAGGACCAATGATTAAAAATTTGTTAGTTAAATATTTTTTGAATACTATAAGTGATTTGACAATCTTAAAAAAAAATTAACATAATTTCTTCTTAGATCTCTTCTACAGAGATAACGCATGTGAAAAAAAGTATTTTCTCTTCTTTTGGTGTTTAATCTCAAGGTTATAAAAGCTGACTCTTCAATGGCGAACGTTATACATTCATACTTTTAATATCACTTTACATAAAAAGAAAAAAATACCATTAATATCAACTTAATTTATTACTTTTAAAGAAATTAGCCTTTTATTTGAACCTCATAGCAAATATGAAGAATTTATTTAAAAGTTTTGAATAAATTTATGAATATCCTTAACCAGTGAAATCATGGGCTCTTTTCAAAAAGCTCAACTTAACATATATAAAATTTACAAATATTTATCCATTCAACGTACGGATAAAACTAATAATTATGTTACTAAATTAATGAAATTAGTTAAAATGTGATAATAGAAATAAATTTCTAAAAAAATCGCGTTATATTATATGGTAACTAGACACCTTATGGAGATCGTATTGCAATTTGAAGTAGGCTTTTCTATTAAATATTTGTACCTGCATTATACAATATAATTTATACTATAAGAGCAGTAAGGTAATCACGACGCCTTCGGCCAGGTAAATGTAATTTATTTATGCAATGTTTCAGTAAATCCTCACATTTTTAAAGTATTGGAAGTCATGCTTTAAACTATCAAATGGACTGTTTATTTGGTTCTGTATCATTTTTATAAATCATATTTACATTTATAAATAATTGTATAATCAGGTAATAATCCCATTTTACATTTATAAGGATAATAATTTGAAAATATTTAACAAAATCTCCTCATATAAATAAACATATATTAATACAATTCAATTTTGTTATTTGAAAGAGTTTCCAACTATTGTTTCAAATACACCTACGCAACTCAAAGTGACAATTATAAATTGTTAAAATTACATTTGCTTTTCAATATAATTTGCAAATAAGTTTAAAATAGATTATTTTCCCCTTTAATCTGTAATTCAAATATATTAATGCAGAAAATTAAATCAAGAGCCTTGTTGATAATACGTATGAATTTTTTTAACATTCTTAAAAAAGCTAAACTGTAATGTTTCATTCTCTTTTTCATTTATAAAGAGTTTACTAAAATACTGATACAAACTAGCTTCGAAATAAAGTTTTTTTTTTTTTTTCTTATTTATAAAATTTACAATAAAAGCAGACTTACAATCTTTGAGTGAAATATAATGAGAGGAATTTACAGTCTCTCCTATTTGCAATTTTTTTTATAAACCATTTAAAATTATCGACATCGTAATACGAATTATGGAAATTCTACATTCATTCTCAAATTTTTTCCTAGTTTATTTATTTGAAAACAACACAGTACACTGAGATTGCAAAACTCATGAAGTCAGTGGAAACAGATATTTTTTTAAAGTTAATTTAATACTTTTAAATAATTTCTTAGTATCTAAATTACGTGTTAATTCAAACCAATCAAATATTTGCAGAAAACTATGAAAATTATAATCTCGAATTTTGGTGTATTCTTTCTGATGTATAAGCTGTGTTCAAAAAGCATATTATTTAAATTTGTGAAATTTCAAGGAATTGACAATACTTTCTGGATCAAAACTGTCACAAAGCAAAGAGTTTGATTTAAAATGCCTTTATTATTTTTTACATAGATAACAAATAACCATGTTTGTATTTAATATATAAATTTTAAATATGTTTGTTTTGCTTGTGCTGTCTAGAAATTCAGTAATCACTGCAAATTTTTTTTAGACTTTCACAAAGTCAGGAAGAGTCATAAAGCATTTTCTCTATAAATTTTATTTCTTCAATTTATTTTCAATTGATAATTTTCAACCACTTCTTTTCTATGTTTTCCAAGAAATGTAAAATTTTTTCTATCAAAACCATTTTTCGTTCAAAGGGCTACATTTTATAGATTGATTTCATGCTATTTGACTTTTTTTAAATCGTTTAAAAGAGGTGCCTAATTTTTCCTACCAGAATAAATGTAATATAAAACTAAATGTTTATTTGTTTGCTTCGTAATTTATTTATATAAATTTACTCTCTTGATCGAACCTCCGAGTATTTGGAAAGTATAATGATTTAAAAGGAACTGAGAAAAATATAAATACGATTATTTTAATAAATGTAACTACACACTTTTTTTGAATACTTTTACTTCCCCTTAAGAATATTACAGATACACTATGCATGGCTCTTATGCATATTGCCATTCCCTCCATGGTACAATGTCTATCTTTGTTTCTGATATTTATTCACTATTGTTTTATTTTAATTCTTGCCGTGTGAAGAAAAGAATTGTCCGGCTTTATTTTAAATAAAATGTTCCAAATCAATAAATAAAAAGAAGGAATAAATCACAATGAGGTCACTTCGAGAAAGAATATAATACATGACCCCTGGATCATCAGCTTGATGGTCTCAACTGGACGGTCCCCAGAGTTCAATGTAATTTCCCTCTCTAAAATCACAAATTAAGACCTGTAAAGGACCATTTGAATTAAGCCTCTGGAGTTCGCCAGAACATGTAGGAAAAAGACCCTTAAAACCGTTTTGAGACTCTTCCCTTCTCTCGGTGACCCTTGCCATAAGAGTGTCCTCAAGTGTGACTACTTACACACTCATGGGTACTTCCATTCACGGAAACTCTGCGTCAACAAGCAGGTTCTGGGTGATCATGAGAAGAGGTATCATATCCAAATTACCTTCCTTCCAGGTACCATCTTTATGTAAATAAGTCCTTGCCACCTGTCGGTAGATCGAATTAGATGCAAAAGAAGCAATCTGATTCAGGTAGCTCCTTTCTAAGTAAAATAGATAGAAATAACCCCAATAGACAACTACACGATATTTTCCCAAAATGTTTTCAACACTTTTCCAGTATTCTAGAAGTAGTTTATCGGACGTCTGACAGATGACGTGTGTGAAAATGGCATTTTCAGGCTATACTCAGGGTATGCTTATTTACCACATTTGAAAATGAGTTACCAATATATTGGACTTAGATTCGCTCCTAATAATTAGAATTTCTCCTTTTTAAAATTAATTTCCTTCAAATTTTAATATTTTTTAAGAGAGTAAAACTTATTCTTCTCAAATAAATCAGGCCTCCCCATTTGAAAATTTCCAGCCAATAAAATTCACTGCATCTTTATTCTCCACTCTCATTCCAAGCAGATAAAAGACTGTGCTGCTTTTCAAAGACTGTCAAATATAGCTTCAAATTGTTAGATATGATACAAATTTTCTTTTGATTCTTCTTTTAAACTGCAGCCATTAAATATTTTTCAAATAACAGACTTTGAAAATGTACAAAGCTCCAAAAAGCCTTTTCAGATACAGAAATTTAGAGATTGGAGTTCGTAATGCTTTAAGTCCGTCGACCTATAAATGAATCATTAAAATAACACTCTGTTAAACTTATAATAAGCCGAAATGTTCATGTTAATTTGTTTTGTCATTTGGTTATTCTACACACTGTCATGAGCTTGGAGACTTCTTCTCTCCATCTATGCGATATTTTGGCTTTTCTTCGTTTACTAGAAATTCTATTTGATTTCCTGAATTCATAATTTGAAAATTAATAATTAATCAGTAAAGAGTAGCTCAAGCAAGTAGTGAGCAAATACATTCTCAGTTTTGTCACGTTGGGGGCAGAAAGGGCCTTAGGGGACCAAATAGAGGACAGGAATGTTGAAGGAGAGAGAGAGAGAGCAGCCGAGCTGGATAATCCTATCAGCATCAGGCCCACGGTCAATAGATCAGATAATATATTATTGACTACAGGTACTTATGCAAATTCTCAAAGCTTTGGGCAAGTAGAATTGATCCAAACAGTGTTGTAAATTTAATCTAAAAAACATTCTTACATTAATGTGAAGTTAAATATGAGCTTGTGGAGTACTTTATTCAAAGTAAGGTAACAAATTTCACTTTTTTTGAGTTTCGAAACAAAAGCTATCTACGGATACTGCCAACAAATGCAAATTACGTGTCCACTTTGATTTCTTAAAATTATTGTCTTATTTCAATTGAACGACTCATTGACATGGCGGTGGGCGGGTGACATTTAATTTCAACTTTTTTTTTTGTATCTAGAAGAGCGATGCAGAGTTGATATTGTTTATTTTATACACTGAAAAGTTTCACATGTGTTTTCCATTTTGCTAATAATTGTAAAAGCCAAGTTTATTTATTAGATTCGGCTAATATATAAAAGGTACTATAAGAGAGAATATATAAAAGACTTATGTAAATAGTTTATTCGTATAAAACTATAAGTAATTTAATTTTACGCACTCAATCCGTTTTATTCGTCTCTTTTTTATTTCTATAGACAGTTAAATTTAGGGTTTAGAACCGATTGTGAAATCACATTACGACGCTGTACATTCTTTAATTCTTAAAACAAAGTATTTGCTTATCATTTAACAATTCATAAGAAGGTGAATACATTTTATCAAACACTGAAGTGTATAATGGGCCAGCATCTTACGCTTCAGGAATAACAGTGTTAGTGATTGGTTGACAAAAGATTACAATCGATATTGGGAATGGTAAAAAAGAGATTTTTTGAGTGTCCAACGTCAATACTTCTGTCATAAAACTATAACATGGAATTCGAGAAAAGAAAAAATTCCATTTTAGTATTATTATTGTCCTCAATATTGAATGCCTATGAGGGTCAGATGGAATACTGAATGTGGCATTTCCCAATGTTCAATTCTGAATTCTTCGGAAAGAAATATAGTTTCCAGACCCTTATAATAATAAAAAAAAAAGTTTCGTGCATCTATATTTTCAGAGGTCAATATTTCATTTCAAGTTTTCATATTATATTGCAAAGTTTCTTTCTTTTTTTTTTTTTTTTACATTTATTTTCTTCGGAATATATCCGGTTCCGCATGGGTCAACCTAGCTGATTCGAGCATTTTCATCTAAGTGAAAAAGCGGAAAATTATTATATCAAATTTCTCTTATTCTTTAAAACGATAGCAGACCAATTTACTAAACAAAATTATAAAAATGTTACTAATATTATAGTAAAGCACTTATGAATAAAATGGGAAATAATCAAAATGTTTTTTTATTTATTTTTCAGAACTAAATTTAAATATTTACAAAATATTGTTAAAACTACATTTGGAAAGTTTAATGTATACTTGCTCTGCATTTTATAATAATGTGAACATTAAATATTAAAATAAATACAATATAAAATATATATATATATATATATATATATATATATATATATATATATATATATAATTTCAAATTAAATAGTATTACATTATTCACATTACCATTAGATTTTTTATATCATGACTTTTAGTCGCATTATTTTGGACCAACAAAATGATATTCAGTTGAAAAAATGATGATTTCTATGACGTACATATTAAATATTTTCAAAGATTAAAACTGGCAAAAAACTTTTTTTTTATACAGCTTTTTTACCTTTTTCCATAATAAATATTATTTTAGAAAGTTTCAGCACCAATTAAATTAATTTTTCAATAATAGTGATAACAGCTGTGTACTTTGCATATTAATGAGAATTAGTTGTTATGTTAGTTTGCATAGTAGTGAGATATAGTTTTTTATTAAATAGCTATCTTATCATCATACATTATTTACTTTAGTTTTTCTTAAAATAAGTGAGAAATAATAATTATTTTTTATTAATATTGGTTCGGAATGAAAACTATTCAAATCGTGGATGTGTAATTGCTAAAGAATGTAATGAAGGAAATTTTAGCTTTCTAGAGTAACATTTTATTATTCGATGAAAATTTTATCACCAATATATGTTCTGCAAAACTTCCTTATTAAACAGAGCCAGAATAATTTTTATGATTATTATTTAATTTCTTTTACAAATTTTTATTAAAATTTCATTTCTTTATCATTATCAATAATGCATTAAAATTCTACAATGCAGAAATTGCATGATTATTATATTTTTAAAAAAAATCGAATTTATTTAAGGAGAGCATACGTATTTTTTTTCTCGTTTTACTTTGCCATCTTCCAGAAATAATAAAGGAAACAAAGAGACTTGTTATTTACTCCACCACAAATAATACGTTTCAGTAAAATGAATAAGGTAGATGGAGAAGCCGCAGAATATTCTTGCTAAGCCTAATGGAACCTTGATGGGAAAAACAGGAAAGTTCTCATAACTAAGCTCATAGAGTTTGATGGATGTTCTCATTAGGATCCTTTGATGATATTCTTTTGTTGATCTGACGAAAATATATCAGAAAAAAAATCAAAATAATAGCTTTGTTTACTTCTTTTTTGATTAATTCCAATACTTTGCTTATTCTGTTCTATTTCAGTTGCTCCAATCGAAAGAAAATAAGTTGGAAATTACTCAAAGAAAACTATTAAATAATAGTGATAAATATTTGAATAGTGCACATGATAACTCTTAAGAATGAAGAATGCAATATAAAAGAAATAATTTAAAAATATATGCATAAAATGCACTGAATTTGAAATATTGTTCGGACATTGTCAAACTAGATATATTATCATTGAACTAGAAGTTGTATAATATTTTTACCTTTTATTCTATACCTATTGTTTGCAAAATGATTATAGTTTTTTTTATTGCAATATTTAAAAAAACTAGTGTCTGGGGAACTTCTGTTGATGTGTTTTGTTTTAATAAACTACTATTATATCGTATACTTAAAATTACTGATACAAATTTTTTTTGGACCAATGATTCCGAACCTTAAATGACTTTCACAGGTTCGATTCAATGCTGAATCCCAAAATATTTTAAAAGGAACTTAACTGGAGAAAAATGAAAATTGTTTTATTTTATACCTTGTTTGTGAAAAATGCAACACCATGAAGAATCATCAGAATCAAATGATTCAATGCAGAAACGACGCTGATACAAATGATTCAAAACAAAACAAATTAAGCGTCCGAAATCGGTATTTGGTTGCAGCCACCATGCGCTGCAATAAGTGCTGCTATGCGACGTGGCGTAAGGCAAACAGATGTTGAATATCTGGCGAGGAAGAGAATTCCATATCGCTTGTATGCGCAACCAAGTTCGTCTTTGGAAACTGCCTGCAGGACGCGGATCACAGGCGAGACGCCGACCAACCATATCCACACGTGCTCAATAGGCGACATATCAGTGAATAAGCAGGCCAAGGGAAAGTTGCATGCATTGTGCTGAACAAGAAGTCTCGAGCAGTCCGCACCAACATGTGGGCGTGCATTATCCTGCTGAAGAAAGATAGCTCAGGGATGCCTTGAAGGGGAAAGGAACGACTTGGGGCTGTAGCACTTCACAGCGGACGTACCTGTTGCTATTGAGATTACCGCACCTCAATTCGTATCAAATTGGATCGTCCATGATACGAAATCGCACCAGACCATAACTCCGGTGTTCGACCATTATGTCGTTCAATAATACACTCAGGAAGGCAGCGTTGACCGGCATAACGTCTAACACGAACACATTATCATGGGTCCACAAATTGAAGCGTGATTCATCTGGAAAGACAACTTGGTGCCAATCAGCTCATCTCTCTGTGCTTCAAAGGCCACTGCCGACGCAGCCGTCGATGATTCGCCGTGCTGAGGGAATCCTGTATAAAACACCCTTGCACACAATCCGCGGCGCAGCAGACGACGACAGATTGACGAAGCCGACAATTGTACACCTGTGGCAGTAGACCAACGTGCCCTGCCTGGAGGAAGCTGTGCCATCGATACCGCCATGCGGAGCAGGTGTCGATCATCAGCGCTCTGACGTCACCTTCTGTCAGTGCCTGTTTTTTCGAGTTGTTCGGTGCTCGTCGGTCCACTGCTTCAAACTCCGCATCACTGTGGAACTGTTCAGCACCTACTGCATACGAGAGCTGCTATTGCGCGATAGAAAATCCTCCTTCTCGAAGGCCGATTATCCTCCTCGTTCAAACTCCGTAAGTTGCTTAGTTATTCTTCCGTCATTGGAGGCATACTCAGTCTCCGCTAAACGTTTGCCACTAACAAATAGACTTTTCAACGTCCGCTACAGCACTTTATTTATACGCTTTCCATCAATTCAGAGGGCGCTGCGCGCGCCTGCTCGCTACCGATGGCTCCTGAAACTTTATTAATTTACGCATATCTATAATTGACATTTTGCTGCGATTTCATTTTGATTCTGATGATTCCTTCATGGTGTTGCATTTTCTACAAACAGCAGTTTATTAATTATATTAATACTGAAAAATATATCCAATGATGCTTCCTTTATAATTACAACAGAGAATTGTAATATACTTTCCTCCTTATATTCGTAAATCCAAAATTTAATGATTTAAATTTTTTAATCATCTTTAATAAAAAAAAGTGTAAGCTCCCGTTAAAATAATAAAGGTGTTAAAGATGTTATAAAAAAATGCTTAAGTACAAAATACTAAAATGAATTCAGATTATGAGCTTCACAAGAGAGGTGTTCTGTCTTTAAAAAATTGCAGTAAACAGTTATGGAAAATATAAAATAGTTTTGTTTTATAAAATAAAATAATTTAAGTAATCGAAATCCATTAAACGGTCCTACCAAGTACAAAATACGTCAATTTTTTTTTTTTTTTTTTTTTTTTTTTTTTTTTTTTTTGCAATCAACAAAAGATAAATAATTTTCTAGAAAACTACACATGGAAATTCGCGATAAGGTTACTCTAATTGATTTTCTTTGAATTTCCACTAATTAAAAAATAAAATTTAATATTTTTTAAATAAAATCTTTGTTTTCTTATGTGTATATATATATATATATATATATGCATACATCTTTCTTTACTGCGGCAATATATATATATATATTGCCGCAGTCAATTCTGATCATGTTAGCGAACTCTCGGCCCGGCGTCGCTTCTTTCAAGTCGTGGGTTTTTAATTCGTATACCCCGCTGTGTAGCAGGACTGATGCACCTTTAAATCTGCCAAAGCTCTAAATATTTCCATTCGTGTGGTGTGAAAATTTGGTGATAAAGTGCTAAAACTGATGTGTTGTCCTCCTCACTTTTCGAGGTTTAAATTTTACGAGGTCTGTGACCGATAATACACTTATTTGCTTCTAAGTACGACATCAATGGGCAGTAAATATTATTTTTTTTTTATATAATGGGCATTAAGTATTTATGGGCATTAAATATATTTATTTATAATATAATTTGTATGTTAACACCCATTCACTAGAGTTGGAAATGTTCATAATAAGATAAATTTCATAATACAAAATCCATAGAATATTGTAATTATTCTCTAATAACCATGTTTAATTGTTATTTTAATTTCATACACAACCTTAAACGAGAAATTCTGCATATATTAATGAATAAATTAGTTTGTATGTTTAATAGCTCTTATATTGCTTTTGGTTGTAACAATATCAGAAAATAGTTATGAAAACTGTTTCGAATATTTGAGTTATTTGATTTTACAAATTTCTCTTGGAATACGCTTTTTCCATAGATCTATTTCGCCGAAAAAACATTTCGGATATTTTAAATAATGCTCTAAACACCATTTATATGACAAATTATATTTCAAACACGTTTTTCACAATGCATTTAACATCTAACAGAAAAGCATTCTATCAATTTAAATTTTGTCATTATTCAGATCAAAAGCAAAATGTTACTTGTAATCAATTCCGTGCAAAGTGATATCCGTGGTATCAAATGGAAAACATGTTAATAATGCGTCATACCTCGACCTAGAAAAGATACTTAAGCCCACAACAACCTGTTTGAAATAATATGAGTATCATTCCTCAACCCCATGCACAAAGAAATCGTTTGGAGGAAGTGTCATTTGTTGTTAAACAGGAGCTCACACGGCGGGAGAGAAAGGTGCTGCTTGTGTTGAGGATGGGATATTTTCAGTCCCCACCCTGCTCTTTTTTTTGTAGAACGAAGGAAAAATATGGGATAACAACTGCACAACTCCGCTTGGAAAGACACAGAAATATCAGTGAGAAGAAATTCAGAACAAATTGCTTTAAGCTGCTCTGGGTGAGTTTCAAAGCGAAGAAGAAGAAAGAACGTGAAACATCAAAATTAGCCTTCTTTTGACAGAGATTTGCTATGTTTGCCACATTTGTGGAATTTGCATGGAACAGTTCCCCTCAAAACGTGTAGATAGAATGCATTTTGACATTTCTTAGTGTGCTATTATCCCTACAAAATTTGAATAAATCATAACCCGACTTGATTCTTTTTTCATTCCCCTCGTGAGGTGAAAATATGTAAACTAAATGAAAATCATTCGCTTACTGATTATATTTTTTTATTTTGAATTAAATATCTACCAATGAATTATTATAGATTGATGTTATTGCTGCAAATTTAAATTTTCTTTTTATATTAAGGTCTGGGAGTTTTTTGCTCTTTTGTGAAGTGAAAAAAACATTTTCATAAATTTAGAAATATTTAATTATAATATATAATTTTTTTATTTAATTATTAACCCCTAATTTGATGATTGCAAATATCATTTTACAAACTTTGTCCTTGAGGCAAAAATAAGATGAGTGCAAGGTAGTGCATTTGATTCAATTTGATTTTTTTCTTCAAAAGTAGCCTGGAAATAAAACAATTATTAATCCTGAAGGTGCAAGTCTGAGGAATATGGTGGAAGTAACTGATTTTTTCGAAGTCTAGATCTGTGATTTCTGAGTAGCCAAGAGCAGCATATGGTCTAGTCTTATCAAGATGTAGTATGATGTGGCACCAATGAACATCGCCAACCTTTGTTTTAGTGTTTTGTAAATCATCTATTAGTTGGCAGTACTTCTAATTGAAATTTTTGTTAGATTTAAAAGTCTCATTATATATATTCATCCTTGGAGACGTTCCACCTATTCTCAGCATTCTTTTCTACGTTCTATTTCGATAAGAGAAAGAAAGACAGGTGTCAGGTTCATAGTATTCTCTTTTTTTACGATGCTTTCATAGGTAATCCGTATCCTAATATACCACAAGTTTGAAATTATTATCCTATCCAAAAAAAATTATGGGAAGGGTAGATATATACATATGATAGCTCAATTTATTAAATTTTCTGATTTAACTCATGAAGAACCCAACTGGAATACGTATTGAACAATCCGAATAAGGACCGAAATGATATTACACACTATAAATATTATTAAATTTACAGAAAAAGTCACAAAAGTCTGAATTTTTTCTGTTAAATAAAAATATATACTCAATAAATGAAAACCATTTTATTATGATATACAATATTCTCAAATAGACATTTCATGAATAGGTATATACTGCTTTTCTGTCTGAATTGACCTGAACCAGTTTACTCATTTTAATACGTTTTCTATTTATTTAAGAAGTACCAAACTATTTTGCAACGATGTGCGTGCAAAATTCACAACACAGTATAATAGTTGCTTGCATTTGATAACACAAAATTATAATGATATTATGAAAAGATATTTAAGGTTGATTTTTTGACATTAGGTATCCTCATTTTTCGTAGTATTTATCTCAAAACAATTATTAAACACCTTTGCAGAATGTAATGGTTATGTTATTGAATTAGCTTCTGCTTTATAAGATTCTGAATAATTTTCAATGGTTTTACAAGTGATTATTATAATAATAATTGAGATACTTCGGAATATTTTTAGGAATTCAAATGCTATTTAATATTCGATTAATTTATAAATAAATATCTCTTTTAATTTACAATGAAAATATATTTAATATTTACGACGAAAAGTACTATTTAGGATCCATTTCTTACGATTGAAATAATACTTAAAAAATTATTTTTTCATTTTGTGTTTAATATTTCCTTTTAATGTACACTATCTTTCTATTTTCGTTTTAAAAATACACTATCAAAAATAATGTAAAATAAAAATAATGATTTTTTCTTCAAAAATTAATTTACGAAATCTTTTAAAACTTTAAATGAAATTCTGTTTATATCAAGAACTGATAATTTAACATTGATGGAATCTCTTAATGAAAGACCCTAAAGATTCTAGACAAAAAGAATGTTTAATTTTTTTTAACCTGTAATAATTTCGAACTATTCATTTATACCATGATGTTCAAATTCAAGTAAATATTAATCTGAAATGTAATAGATTAAGTATAAAAGCCATCTAAATCATATAATAACGCTTAAAAATTTTAATAAATTTTTATTGCGCTTCTAAAACACAATATTATTTTGTACATAGTTGCATTCCTTTAGGTTTAACTAAGTATAATGAATTATTCTCTAGGCCAGTGATGACAAAAAAAGTGTGGTTGGGTTACTCTAATATTTCAGAATAATCTTAAGCCGAGCTGACAACGGTAATCCTGTCGTTGTGCAATGTTTTTTTGCGTTAGCTATGATGAAGATGTAGTGAAAAAAGATTCAAATAAGTGCCATTTGTTATCATTTCATTGTATCTGAAAAGATTGTTATGTGTCGATTATATTGGATTTGCATTTTGGTAGGAAATGGATACGTAATTGGAAAAGGCATTCAAGAAATCTGAAGGCAATCTGCTCTTTTTCTTTTTGAGGAACATCTCCTTATATTTATATATATATATATATATATATATATATATATATATATATATATATATATATATATGTATATATATGTATATGTAATAATAATGTATATGTCTTATGTATGTATATACATATATATATACATATGTATATGTGTGTATATATATATATATATATATATATATATATATATATATATATATATACATATATGTGTGCGTGCGAGCGTGCTTCTTTCTCGAAATTATAATTTTAAGATTTTATTGTACTTAAAGTTAATTTCTATTTAGCCTGTCAATGATTAAATTCCTATTGATATTAATTACATTCCTTTTATCTTTAAAACGGACTTAATAAATCGTAACTAAAATTCCGTAAAATTTTTAGCTTCATGGTATGAAATAACCATAATAAATATTTTCGCTTTAGAGATTTTAAAATAAATTAAAGGGTACATACAATTCTTTATCCTTCTCTGGAAGGAAATAAACCATGTTAGGAGCAACTAATTTTCTTTCTCAGAAAACTCGCTTTAGCTTTAGGAGTACAGTTTTTTGGAATTTATTTTTTCTTGTAACCAAAGTAATTTAGAATATACGTTTTGATGGGGATATCCATCACATGCCCGTAAGATTGTCATTTCTTTTCAGAGATTATTCATTGTGAAACATTTCACTCAGTACACTTTAAATATCTTTATTTTACATAAAGGAATAAATATGTGCAGGACTTAATATTTAAGAGGAATAATGTATGAGGAAATAATGTTTCGTTTTATCAAAAGTAAAAAACATTTTGATATTATTAATCCAGTGTAACTTTCGATATTTTTCTCGAAACTTTTATATGATGCGCAATATTAGTTTAATGTTGTAACTATTTCGTACTTTTATTTATGTTCTAGACAGATGCTATAAGGATATAAACATCACAACCTAATTATTCAACTCATCCATTGAATCTGCTTTCTATAAATTTCTCTATAATTTCTCTTTATTTTTTTAAGAAAATGTTTATAACATAACTTATTTTTCATTACTTTATACCGTAACATGAATGATAGATATTATTTAAACATGAATCTCATAGAGTGTATATTTTCTTCTTCTCAGTTTGAAGTTATGGTTTAGAATGGTCAAACCAATGCATATATTGGGTTGGCAACTAAGTAATTGCAGTTTCACTCATAGATGGCTTCCAGTTGAATTTTTAGGTTTCTGAACCGTAAATACAAATGTAAAACACATTTTGTTATTTGATAGTTGGCAATTCAGCTGTCAATCAGTAAAAAAAAAGTTTTTGATCGGTTACGTAGTTTTCGCTTGTACTTCGTTGAAGAATGGTAAGGAACATTTCGTCATATTTTGCTTTTTTATTTCCATAGGGAAAAACGCATCGCAAAAGCCTCATAAATAGTTATGTGATGCTTATGTTGACGAAGCCTTAAAGAACAGCAGTGTCAAAGTGGTTTGCCAAATTTCGTTCTGAGTGATTTTCTCCAAGATGAAAAACGCTCTGGTCGTCCAGTTGAAGTTGATGACGCCCAAAATCAAAGCAATAATCGATTCGGATCGTCACAGTACAACACATGAGATGGCAGAGAAGCTTGCATGTATCACATACATGCATTGAAAGTCACTTAAAACAACTTGGCTGTTCAAACTCGATATATGGGTTCACTACAGAACTGAAAGAAACGCATTTAATGCAACGCATTAACATGCGATTTGCTTAAAAACGTAATAAAATAGATCATTTTAAAACATTGATGGTGATGAAAAATGGGTTGTTTATAATAATATCAAGCGGAAAAGATCGTGGAGCAGGCCAGGTGAACTCACTCAAACAACATCAAAAAGCTGATATTCATCAAAGAAGGTTTTGTGAGTTTGGAGGTGGGATTACAAAGGTATCCTTTGAACTCTTACCACCCAACCCGACGGTCAATTCTGATGTCTACATTGAACAACTAACAGAAATTCAAACAATGAGTTGAAAAAAAGTGAATTGACAAATCGAAAGGTGTTGTATTCCATGTCATGACAATGCAGGCCACACACATTTTTTTGTTTTACTCAACCATATTGGAGCTTAGTTGGGATGTTTTGCCACCATACTCCTCTAGTCTGATCTTACCATGACTACTTTTTATTATTTCGATCTTTACAAACTCTTGAATGGTAAAAATTTCAATAATGATGATGATGTCAAATCGTACCTGATTCCAGTTATTTGCTAATAAAACCAAGTTTTATGAACGTGGGATTATGATGCTGCCTGAAAGATGGCAGGTCATTGATCAAAAAGGTAATACATTGAGAATAAAGTTATTTAGTTCCATGAAAAAATTGTCTTTTGATTTTCTAAAAAAAAATCCCGCAATTACTTAGTTGCCAACCCAATATAATAGAATTTGAATTACGTAATCATAAACAATGACTTATAGATCAAAAGAATGATTTAAATGATACAGTGTGTTTTAAAACGTTCCTGAACTGATCTCATAAAAGACCATATAGTCAGAGGATACATATATTTGAAGTTATGCTTTACCCTCACATAGTCTTTTAGAATGAGTGCACAGGTGCGTAAACGTATTGTGAACGTCTCCACTCAAACACTTTCGAGTTCTGATGTCACCACAGCGGGCTTACTTATCTCTACTACTCCTCTAATCACCAATAACTTGTGGGGAAATAAATGGTCAGGGAGACATCTGATGGTACAGGGAGATGGTTGATAGGACACAACCTGTCTTCTCAACATATATATTGGCTCCAAGGATGGGTTTCTGAGAGAGGATGCATTATTATGCAAGAGCACCACTTTCGCATCCAACTAATGATGCATGGGAAAATCATTCGTTTTGAAGTAGTCACTGAGGAACTTTAGAAACGAGAATTTAGTAGCCTAAACAGAACATTTTTTCAATATTTCCCTCCAGAAATAGACGACCTGATCTCATGCTGTCCATCTTTAAGTCTTGAAGATCATTCAAATACGTGGGAACAACTTATTTCATCGACAGCATACGCAGATTTCCTCATTCCGAACGATGTAAGCGTACATCGAACAATGTAGCATTCTCAATTTAAACAAAATATGGTGTTCGTTTATTAATCCATTTTTTTCTGATGACAAACGCCCACAAATACATGCTTCACAAAAGGAATGCCTAGTTGAAACAAGTCAGAATAAAAAATTGAGCCACTTGTATGTGTAGCTTAAGGCAGAGTTATTACATTATTCCGTCCGTTTCCGTAGAGATAGTACCATTTTTCTTACGAATTGGGAATTTAAAGAAATTTTAATACATTTGCACAAATTGGCAGAGAAACTCGCTAAAAAGTAATCGAAAATAAACAGACCGTTAATAGATAATTTTGGGATTTAATCTATCATCTGTTAATGGATTATCTTTTAAAAACCTTTTAAAATGTAAATAGAATATGTTTTTCTCTAGTAGAAAAGTTGAGTATTAAAGCTTGCTTCTGGCAAACGATAATTGCTCGTTTTTTCCTTTAAGAAAGAAAATCAAACAAAAGGATTCACAATGATGCGATAAGGTACTTATTCTAATGATCAAATTTAACGTGTTTTTGAAACAGTGCAAGATAGTTTTAATATTTTGTTTTACAAAATATAGTGAATACCTAAAATAATAATTCACAACAGTTTTATTTGCATTTCTGTATTTTTCTCAATCGAATCTAGTTTAAGCATCTGGGAAAAGAAATTAGTACAGTGATTTAAAAAATGTTTTAAAAAAAACACTATGTAATACACAAAGCTTCCCTGCTTTTAATGTATTTATAAATCCGATTTCAATATGCTTTTACTCTACTCTTTTAACAAATGGAAATCACCACTTTCCAAAACGTTTACAGTTTATTTATTGGTGAGATAATGTTTATTTCAAACGATTGAATTACAATGTCATGGCGAACCTAAAAAAAAAATAATGATATATGTTTTTACTTTTAATAAAAAAAAACAATATAAAGTTTTCTCAATTTTCATGGAAATATTTACGAATAATTTTAGTTCATGCATTATTGCAAATATAATCTTCATAATGTCTTCCGCTACATAAATTTTATCACAGACCATATGGTTTGTAGGTTTTCTTCTAAAGGAAAAAAAAATGTATGCAATTAAAATAATAAATTAAAATGCAAAAAAAATTTAATTTCATTTTTACGTCAACAATTACATATCCTGTTAAAATATATATTTAACTATTTATCATTGCTTTAGATTTCATATCTTAAAGAATATTAATGTCAGTTGAATATTTTATCATCTGCTCTAATTTGAGATATTGCAGTAGTTTGATTCCTTCAGAGAATCATTCGCTTGTATTACTTTTGTTGTCAAATGTTGTAGTTTGCTCTTTAGAAGCCTTGTTTTGAAATAACAAATTATTATGGAATCAACAATAAATTGAGACTCTTATTATATTTAAATTCATTTGAAAACCATTATGTTAAACTCTCAAGACCCTGTTATTTAGAATAAAAATCATGTTATCGTATATAAATATTGGAATAACTAAAACTCTCTCTATATATATAAGAAAATGCCGTTATAATACCATTTGCATGTGGTGCTATGTTTTTACAATTAGAGTTTATGTTTTATTTTTTAACTTGCCTTGATTTTTTTTTTTATTTTTTTCAGTAAATAATTTTGCTTAATCTTTTCTAACTTACATTTATAATTTTTTGTTTATACAATAAAGGTTACGATTTGTCTGATATTTTCCGTATTCTAGCGTTTATTGTTTTTCCTTTTTGACCTGAATTTTTTAAAGTATATGAATAAGTATGATTAATTTTGACCTTTAATTCTAGAACAACAATCTAAAAACCTGTGAAAGCAATCATTAAAGGGGTCACTTCACGCAAATCGGTCAAAAAAATCGATTTTCAATTTTTTTGAAAAAATAACTACAAATCTTTCTGCGTCAAATACAATTTAAATTTTTTTGTTCTAGGTAAATTAGTATTTTTAAATATTTTTTTTAAAAAAGTTGTTTACATGTGTCAAGATCAAAACAGCTGATTGCCGCCCACTTTTAAACCAAAACATATATGCTTCTTTCCAATATATCAAGATTATTTTAAATTCACAGAAAACAATTTTCGTCGATCAGCAACTTGTTGAGGAAAAGAATTAGGAAGTGAATAAGTAATAGCAGTTTGTTTACATTTAAACGTTTGTTATCAGATACAACGTGCTATTTTAAAACTCGCCTAATGTAGACAATTTGTTCTTTTGAAAACTTTTTTTTCATTTATATTTTTTCATTATGTATCGGTTTAATCAAACATTTAAGAAATAGAAGTTTGAGAGAGATGTTTTATTAAATAAAACTTCTTTTGAAGTTACATAAGCAAAATAAAATATGAGTAAGTATGCTGGTATGTTAAGTATCAACTTTATGTAGGTATGCTGGAGAGTATGGCACAAATTCTTCTGATAAGTTTAAAGAAATAATTGATATTTCTCTGTTTCTTATTGCTTAAAGTATGTGTGTTATTCATAAAATGTTAAAAACATAGTATTCATATTAATCTTGGTCGTCAAATTCAAGGTTTGGCTAGAACTATTTATATGTTGTGACAGTTGTGGTTGACAACCAGTCATAATATTAGAGTCACTCATAGTTTAACTAATAAAGGATATACTAATGTACATGAAGTTAATATTACAGAGACTTTCATATGCTATGAGATCAATTGGCAAAAGGTATGCTGCTGCGAAATGTTTTACCCAGGTGATAATTTACCTCTCATTACTAAGCGCTTTTATAGGTTATCCACATTAAATGATGCGACAGAGGAAGTCACTTCTATGACAATAGCTTCTAACAAAATATTTAAAATGATGAAGTCAAATGTACCTCTGGCTATTGATGGCACCTGGCAAAAGGAGGGGCTTGTTTCACTAAATGGTGTGACAACAGTTAGTATCGAAATGAAAGATTGTTGATGCCGAAGTAGTTTCCAGATAGAGTACGAATTTGAGGAATGGAAATGCACACAGAAGCTATTTCATAAGTACTTTGGAAAATAGTGGAGAACTGGAAGTTGAAGGGGAGCACTCTGGATCTTCAATCACTCAGAGTCATTGCACAACATTTACGATGTACTCAATTTCAGTCTTTGCCCCACTGGTGACGACAAGTGGTGTGCATAATAGGTCCATAATTAAAGGAAAACAATACAAACACAAACACTATAACTTACCTGATGTTGTATAAATTGTATTACACAATAGTTAAGAGATTTTTCAAGTCCTGAACTACTCTAGATGCCTACATGGCAAAATTTAAAATTTAAATAGCATCATTTGGCACATAATTCCAATAAATGTATATGGAATTAGGAACTTTAAAAACTGGAAAGTATGAAACAATATCTCTATTTAATCAAGTTCATTACAAAATTCGCTAAGTTTGTTAAATGTTCAACCTGGATTTTATACATGTCGAGCATTACATGGAAGCAGACCGTGTTCACATAAAAGAAAGCAAAAGGCAGTTTACCAAAACCAATAAAAGCTAGAATTAAAACAGACTATTAAAATGTAGACAAGAAGATGATGTAGCAGATGACTTAAGCAATTGAAGCTTTGAGTGACATTGATATCTATTATTGAATGGTAAGTTTGCTAGTGCATTATCTCAAAACTGTAATTCAACACAAAGGAACATTTTTTAAAACCTGCTCATCACCTTATAGCTTTGAAATTTGGGTGCATATATTACTATTTAAAAAGAAATATTTTTTTTTGCAATGAGAGCTTTGTCAAAAAAAGTTTTCAAAAAAATTTTAAGGAGTTGAAATGTACACAAATTTTTCTTTGTTTTTTAACTTCACGTGTAAAACATAATAATTTTTAAAAAAATAATCAAAATTTCAAAAAACTCTCATTAAAATAATAACAACTATTCAATAAATGAACACAAAAAAATTGGTACAACTCTACAGTCAAGTTTTTTTAAAATTTGTACTTAGAAGTATTTTTTTAACTTATGAATCAAAGCCTGCGTGAAAGCAATCGATTAAGTTTAAATTCCTTCCTCTTCTCTTCCGTTTCTTTTTCATTTTTATGTCAGTTTTTATTCATTCATGTTATACTTATATGTTCATTTGTAGAGTTTTTATTGTATACTGTTTTCGTTTTTATTTAACATTTTCTTTTCATTTGTTTTCTTAAGCATATATTTAATATATAATTTTTCACCAACAGATCTAATAGCTTTATATTTTTAACATTTACTTAGAGTTTACATTTACTTGTGTTTATTTTATTATATATAGATATAGATATATGCTGATAGGATGTTAAATAAGCTAATTATCATTAAACGCTGAATGGGAAGACAGAGACGGCTCAAATACTACTGAAAGAATGTTTTGCAAATATCAAGAAGTGTCTTGTATACACAAATTATTGTTAATTATTTAATATAAGCTATATTCAATATAGGTGAAGTTAAAATAAGAAATTCTACATTTCTAAACATAATTAGACCTCACATTCATTTTTCCAGGTTGGTTATAACTAGTTACTGACATGCTACTGTTAATTATAAAATGCATTTATACAGTGCTTGCAAACCTTCATAATATAGATTTTTCATACCTGCTTTTAATGAAACAAACGAAATATTGCGTCATTTGAAATGTATATGTGAATAAAGATTATTAATATATAGGTTAACAATAAACGTATATTTTGTCATAAACCTCAAAACAATGCCCAAGATGGAAAATATTATAATAAAAGAAATATTTCTGTGGTTTGTAACGTATCTTTTCAATAGTAATAATATAATATATTCTACTCTTCTTTTAAATTTTATAATATTATATAAATATCTTCTTTTAGTTAACTTGTTAATTATTAAACTGGTATAAAGTATTGGATTCTAAATGTCGAACTTAATTCAAGTGGATAAAATTATTGATTTAAACAAAAGATTGTCGTAATAAAAATCCCTATTATTTGGATAGTAGGGTATAGATATTAATAATGAAGAATTTTCCATACTAAAATTATGCGAGTAGTTTACATCCTACTTTTTAATAGAAGAGAGTAGTAGATGTATTCCATTTTACCAACTTGCTTTTGAAGTGAATTTCTATCAAAATTATAGATTTATTGAAATACGAAAAATAAGTTATAAGATAATTCATTTAAAGCATAAAAGGAGTTTCTTTCAATATACAGCTATTAACTGTTCTTATAATTGACAAAAATCCGTCCGTTACATAGTAAGAAAATAAAAAGATATTTAAAAACTGACCCATCTAGTAAGTATAAATATATATATATTATAATACCACATGTATATTAACAGGATCAATAAGTCCCGAAGAGCTGTACGGTCGTTTTTTTGCGATTTCCTCCTTCAAACGCACCAGCAAGTCAATATAATAATCACTTTGTGATAGATTTACCTTTTCGAGAAGTCAATGAAATCACGCCATGCATCAAAAACTGACGCCATGCTTTGCCAGCTGACTGCTGCGTTTTCGGACGCTTGGACGGTTTTCGCCACTGTGCGCCACTCAGATGACTGCCGCTTCGCGTGAGGTGTAGTGATGTATCATGTTTCGTCCATGGTCACGTAACGACGCAAGAAATCTTTTTGTTGCGAGTAATAGCGATAAACAGCTTCTGAATCATCGACTCGTTGTTGATTTGTTCCATCGAAAGCAATCGCGGCACCCACTTGGAAAAACCTTTTCATGCTCAATTTTTCAGAAGGATAGTAAATACACTTCCATATGATATCTGTCATCTCAGCAACCAGAGCTTCACTTTACGATCTTTCATTTTAATTTTTCCCACTCACATTTTCCGTGTAACGGCTTCCACAGGTCTACCGAGCGTTCGCATCATTTGTGTCGGTACGATCACGTTTAACTCGGCAAACCACCGACAAATCGTTGCTTTTGATGGACAAGAGTCCGGGTAACATTTTTCAATCCATTGTTTTGCACGGTGTTTTACCCATTAAAAACAATGTTTATCAGAACACGAAACTCGGTTTTTCCATTTTTAAACAAACTACAAACGATCTTTACTCAACCTCGATAACTCAGCTGTTGGTCCGATCGACTTAAAATTTTGACGTTTCAAGCAAGTTAGTACTCTAGAAGACCTGGTTACTGGTTTACTACGACGCCATCTCTGTTAGTCTCGAACTTATGATCCATGTGTATATATATTCTTTGTGTGTGTGAGGGTGGAGGGTTCTGTGAGGGGTAAACTAAATAATAATAAAGCTAAAATATAAATTCAAACAATCAGCATAAATTAGATTATTTGCCTATTTAATTAATACAGCAATTGAAATTACAATAAAAAATCAAAAATTAAAAATAAAATTCAATGCTCAAAGTAAATGAAGATAAAAAGTCAAAAAATCTATAATTTTATTAATAAATATTACACAAAAATTTATCAAAATATCAGAACTTGAAAATAATAACAATATTAAACTATCCAACTTTGCAATATTTTATGTACATAAAGAAATCATTATAATAATATTCAGGTATATATAAAAATTTAATATAAATATATATAAAAGGGTCTAAAAGATAAACACGTCGTCAACCTTACAAGCATAAATTAATAAATAAAATGTAAAGAATCAAAGAGTGGAAATAAAGCAACTCAAAATGATCTCAAGTTTAGAACAGAAAATATGTGTTTATACTAGTATTATGGATTATGCCTACCCTGTGCATAATTATAACAAAATGGTAAGAAACCAAATAGAAGGAAAACTTTCATTCAAAATTATTCAACCACAGAAATAATAGAAAATGGAACACAGAAAATAATAATGATGCAATAAAAACAAAATACACACACACTTAATTTATTATTTCCATGTAAATGATTACTTAAAAATTACAAATAAAAGTGTAAGACATAAAGATGCACAGTGATGAAAAAAATTTTCGTACATGATTATTTCAAATGGTTCAGCTAGAATATTGTAATTAAATATATTGTAAGATATCCTTTAGCTTGAGTATTTGCTCTGAGACTTCTTTAAATAAATTTAACCAAATTTGCTGTCATTGAATGAGACAAATACTCCCATTCTTGTTTAAGAGTGTTTCTCAAACCGTGTTTGATAGAAATATACCTAGTTCCAATCATTCTTATCAATAATATTACATGTGTCCATGGGATTGTTGCCTGGTAACTTAATGAAGGAAACCTCATCAATTTAGTAGTATAGAAAAATTATACCGCGTTTTAGAGCTTGTATTAGAATTTTTCTGTACTGCAAACAGAATTGCCAGAAAAAAAAATTATCGCACTTCACTGTAAATAATTTTCAAAATGTCTATATATAAGCTGAAGATTTACAAATGAATCAGGGACAAAATATCAATCACAAGGCCATATACAATTGTAAAAGTCTTATATATATATATATATATATATATATATATATATATATATATATATATATATATATATATATTC
>BMAW01125169.1:256054-277541 GCA_019974015.1 Nephila pilipes | reverse complement strand
TTTTTTTTTTTTTTTTTTTTTTTATAAAAACTTTTTGAAAAAAAAAAATTCTTTGTAGTTTTATAATTGAGTATTGTATTGTCGTCTTGTCGCCCAAACTGAGCTCAGGCAAAATTTCAAGATTCCAACTTATCAGGAAGATTAAAAAAAATTGATCGAAATATTTGGGCCCAACTGATATACAATACAAGGTAATAAACGTGTCGGCTAAAAAAAAAAGTTCTGAGCGATAACAGAGTAGAAACATTTTTAAAAATAAAATTTTATAAAAATGGAATCTTGTTCCCTCGCTTTCTTTTGCTGAGAGATGCTACATACTTTTGAAAGTTATTTAACAATAGAGAAGAAAATTTATTTTTGCTATAAAAAGGGTAACTCATTCGAGACGTTTTAGAATATGGTCTCTGTAATATACGAAATGGACAAAAATATTATAAGTTAACATTTCTATCTCGGAGTAATATAAAGATTTCTGAAAAAAGTAATTTTTTGTTCCGCCTTTCTATCGCAGAATTTCAAACTTACAGGTCGCATACGAGAAGCAAAGCGCATTTTAGCCCTTTTTATTCGTCCTTCCACCTGAAAGCGAAATTCTTTCCCGTTTATCTTTTCTTCTACGAATTTCTCCATTTGTGACGTTGATTTTTATTTAAAACGGGAGTGCTCCGCTTTTAAGAAGAGCTGGCACAGAGTGTGACGAAACCGTACAAAATTTTCCTTTCCGATTAAGTCTGCCGGAGAGATTGGAGAGACGTGATCCTAACAATAAAAGGCGGGAAAGGCCTTTCTGTCGTTGTCATGGAAACGAGGCGAAGAAGAGCTCAAGGAAGAGAGTAGAGCAGCCAGTCGAAACTTGCTGTCGTCAGATACTGATAAATGCGACAAGCCTCCCAGCAGTTAAGTTTTTGAGCAACTTTTGGACGCCTTAGGTGGAAGAATAAAATTGCCAAACATCATCTGACTCCGCCCCCTGGAAAAAATATTTGTATGGCACGCGCATATCTGGAAAGTATGACCTTGAGAACATGAAGTTCGATATCATTAAAAAGTTTCAGGACAATAAGGTCACTGAGTGGTTTATTTCAACAGCCTAGGATAAGAAAACAAGATGAATAAAAAAATATCGCAAATAATCCCATATCGAGACTGGTCAAGGTTTAAAAAATAAATGTAAGAAAAAACCATATAAGTTATGTAATAAATAATCCTGTTTGTCTAGACACGATTACATGAACAGTAAAAGTTAAACGAGAAAAATTAGAAAACAGTTTCGTTAAATCTTACTAAAACAACAAGTTTTGAACAAAAATAACATAAAAAATCCTAGTCGTATTAAAAAAAAAGTGAGCAAAATTTCATATTTTCTTACACCACAAAAGAGTTATTGCTGGTTGTTTTTCTTACCATGGAGTGTTTTTAATCACAATTAAAAATTATCTTTATGGTCGCCTCATTACTAAATGATTAAAAAATGAATTTAATTTTGAAAACAATACAAACAAAGCTTAATCATTTCTGTGAAAGCCGATTCAAATACTTTTTCAAACACGCTCGATTTTAAACTTTTTAAATCACTAATTCATTTGTGATCAACGAAAATGCAAAATTAATTGCTTGCGTCGCAAATCGGTCAAAAAAAATCAATGAAAAATGAGGAAATGCACACATTTCTTGACATTTTCCTTTTTTGCATGAAAATTCGAAGAAAATGATTTCAGGTGTATTTTCAAACAATCTATCACATTCTATCGATAAGAAATCAGGCGAATATTTCACTAAGTCATTCAATAAATCTTATTTAATGAAGGACGATCGCGCATCCTTATAATTAATTAGTTTAATTTAGGAATTAGCTTTCTTTCAGTTATAAAGACTAATTATTGAAGACTCGCCAGAACTTTTCTCTTCAAAGAATAATATTTCATAAATTGAGCATTTTTATTCAAGTGCAGTAAATACTAAGATTGTTGAATAAATGAAAAACCCGTTTCTATAAATTAATTTGTGCATTTTTAGATCAATCTTGAGTAAAATCAATTTTATTTGTTGTACGATATGTTAGAGCTATACAATGAGCTAAACTGAATCATAAATTTCTTTTTAAAGTTATAAATAAGAAAAAAACGCGAAATTGATAAAGTGAAATTAAATCTTAGTAGAAGCAGAGTAAAATATAAAGTGCTTCTTTGGTTTAAAAAGGAGCGGCTCATGTCCATAAAATGAAATTATTTAAGCAAAAAATAGAAAATGTTCCTTTTAAGGGATGATTATTTAATTATTTAAAGACAAACTCTGCTTTGTCAAACTAAAATACTTAAGACTGTTTAAATTTTTCGAATTCTTAAAGTATACGAATCCACTACTATCTTTTTTTTTTTTTTTTTTTTTTTTTAATGCAAACTATTTGCATAACCCTGATTGAAACTTAACAACAGATAAATAACAAATTTTTAAAGTTGTTGTTTATGACTTATCTTAGAATCTTAATAGAAAATATTACTTAAAATACAAGTTGCAGACATTAAAAAAAAAAAAAAGTCGAATAATGTAGGAAGGCGATAATTAGAAGGAGAAAAATCTAAACGTCTCCAAATTCATATATGAATAGAAATATAAGTGAACCAAAGTTATAGTTTCCATTGATTCCTTTAAGAATTTGCATTGGTGACGATATTTAAAGTTAAATATTATTCATATTAATTAAAATTTCTCTCTAAAAGTTTGAAATTTCAAACATTTTTCACACATCTATTACAGAATAATTGATGAAGAAAAAAAAAATCCATTATACTTCATAAATTACAAAGCATATTAAACAAGCACAAAAAATAATTTTCAAAAAGATATTATACAAAAGCATCAATTCTACACATATAACAAAAACTAAATTGATCTTCCCATAAAAATTTTCATGAATATGAATCAGATTATAACCATAACATTTTTTGAACAATTTAAACATTTTTCGGACAAACAAAAATTTATAATGAACAAGATCAAAATCATAAGCAAAAGACTTCGAAATGCATAAATACTTACTGCGTAACATACGAATCTGAAAAATGAAAAATACACAAATGCAATTAAAAAATTAACAACAGCCTCACTTACTTCCATACGCATTCCAATGAACGCATGGCATTCGACTTACACATAAAAAACACACAAAATTTACTCACTCTAGATCCACTATAATATGTTCATTACAAAGGAAATATATTGCAAACAGAAGCACACTCACCTAGAAAAGAATAAAGGAAACTATTAGGTGTTACATTATATACGAGTATAAGAATATAACATGCTTCATTGAACATTAAGTTCTTAATTGAAATAATTATAACTTTTTTACATGTAAAATTTAACGAAATTATAAAATAAAAAAAATGAAGGATTTTGTACGAAATATATAAATACTTAAAAAAATAAGATAACTTTATCTTATTCAATACACTGACTTTCTTAATTCACGTAGTTCGACCTAAATCTACTTGGTACCTCGAAGTAAACCTGCAATGTCTATACATTCATTGTAAATTCAATAAAAAATGTACTACAAGTATAACGAATTCAGCACGATTCGTTAAACACACATCAGAGAAAAAAGAATAACACATATCGTCGATACCTCGGTATTAAATTATGAAATTAGCATTCTTTGGGTAATTTAATGCATTTTAGCTGTTTCATCTTCATGCAGGTAATCAATACATTGAAGTACGGGGCACCATACATAAAAGCGAAAGTAGACATTGTGTGGCTCACAAAACAAGTGTCAGCAGAGAGGCGAGAGAGAAAGGTATCTGTTAGTGACGGCTTTTATTCCCGAGAAGAACGGAGAAGTCCCAAAATTTTGTTAATTCAGCAATTAAAAGAAGTTCGTGATACTATCGCAACACGTACGATTCTGCGAAATATAGGGGTGCGTACATTATATTATATATATATACGCACATGTTTCCACCAGAATTCGAAAAAATAAAGCATGCTCAATTTTTTACTGCCTCTTCTACTTAATGATCTGGTATACTGGTTTAATTCAAAAACATTACAATTATATTATAATAGAATAATAAACTATTGGTGAAGAACCTCGGAAGATTTGAGCCAAAGTCAGATGAAAAGAAACATACCAGAACTAATCTCTCACTCCCCAAGTTTACCACTATTCTTCACGAGGATTCAGCAAGCAGAGTGCAATATATTGCAACATGATCCAGGGCGGAATACATTCAGATTATTAAACTAAATTTGTCAGTATTTTTCCAAAGATATCACAAATATAAAACTAACTCGCTCTTTGATGTTTTCAAAGAAAATGGTTTTCCCCTCTTCCTTTTTTACACACAAGCACATAGTGTTCCATAGTTTTCGCTCAGTTCTTTACCTCCTCCGCCTCCCGAGCTTTTTAAAGATTGACCTCGAACTATTAGCAATGGCACAGTACCAATCACATCCCCACTAATATATATTTTACGAAGATTCCGAAAATATTTCAGTCTTCAATAAATTTCGTTCTCTCTCTCTCTCATGTGCGTGCGTGCGTGTGTGTGTGTAAGTTTTTCTCGAAAATATCAAAAATATATATGTTTTCCATCAAACTGTGAATAAAACCTAAATTTGTTATTTAAAAAATGCAATATTTCATTCTACTAAAATCGCTACCTGTCACAAAAAAAATAGTTAAATAATTTTCTTCACTAACTTTACTTTTCTACCTCAAACCTCCCAGTTAAAATCCGAAGTAAATGTTTGCAATGGAGTCAGTCCCCTTTCAATTTTATAAGAAAAATATAAATAACTCTTGAGGATGATTGATGCGAATCTCAGAAACTTTTTATCTGAGTTTTCGATTCTTATTTTATGGACTAGTTTTAAGAGTTGCAAAAAGCATTCATCACAATTTAGCTGTCACTGTTTCTCGAAAATCTAATTTATTTACTTAATATTTTAAAAAAAATTCACAAAATACAGTTCCATTTTTAAAAAGATGTGTAAATACCATACTCATTACTTCTTTCATCTTTTCACAACACTATCTCAAATACATTCAATATTGGTTTTTCTCGGGTCCTACAATTGCTAACAATGATTAGCTTATTTGTTGCAACATAGCACTTCATTGATTCTGCAGCATTCATTCGCTTACTTACAACCAAACGGCAAAATGAAGACACCAAAAAGGCTGGATAGTATGACAAAAGTCGAGAATAAACATAGTGTGCCATTCTACTATTTGAAAATTCAATTCCCATGTGAATCAAGCCTTTATTCCTTAAAACAAAACAGCTAAGATAAAACTACCTTAAATTCTCTCTAATTTGTAAGAGTCCAGCGATCTTTAATTTTAAAATAAAATACCATATAACGAGTCCAAATGACCTGTAAAAATATAAAAGGGCAATCTACATGCAATGCATTTATAAAAATACAGTTGTTTTCCTTTTACTCATATTTCAATTTCATACTAAAGTAACTTCCAAAACTTTATGCAAATTGTAACACGTTAATGGGCGCCGTTCTCTTCAATATGCTTCGTATTTTATAAATATAACGGAAGAGTGTACAAATTATTTTTGGCCACTAATGCGAGAAC
The DNA here is from genome assembly GCA_019974015.1 of Nephila pilipes. NCBI lineage: Eukaryota > Metazoa > Arthropoda > Arachnida > Araneae > Nephilidae > Nephila > Nephila pilipes. The sequence goes on along the minus strand of BMAW01125169.1, from coordinate 271,945 downwards.
TTTTTAATGCTCCTTTCGTAACTTAAATCGAGTTTACAACAAGCTTTACCATTAAGAGGTGCCCGAGATGCGTATGCTGCCCATTTAACTTCAACTCATTATAGATATACCTATACATGTTGATGTTGAACTGACGATATTATAAGTTATAATTGTTTTCTTATTTTAATTTCATGCGCTGAAAGTACTCTGATGAAAATTATTATAGCAATTTAGAGTTTGATCCTTACTTTTTCAAAGGTTTTACATTCAATTCATTTCCTTAAAATAATTTAAAATATTCCTCAAATTCCTGCTTATTAATTGAGCCTTAAATTTATGTTTTATAAGAATATACATTGATAAAGCATATTGCTGTGCGTGTATTAGATACTCAGAAATTTAATGAAAAGTTTCAAATATTTTCCCAATACATTGTATGCGTGTTTTACTTTTCCGGATATCCAGATATCCGAGCCACTTACTACACAAAAAAATTATAACAAAGGATTCTCAAAGATAATCACAAAACCAATGCATATTTATTAACATACATACTTTTTGTTTCTTTAGAGCCGATAAATTGGCTTATGTGAATAACAGAAAAAAGCCCGAGCCGATATATTGGTTTTCCTAATTTAATATAGTTGAAGATAAACGTAAAGACACTTTTATCGTTATCAAATTAGATTATATATATATTTATATTACATTATATATCATTCAACATATAAAACTAAATACATTTTTCCCAAGAAATTTTTTTTAAAAAAAAATGTTAAAATTTTTTCATTTTTAAGAGAAATATTGTCGTTAACATTTTTTCGAAGCGCATTCCTTTTTAAGGCAGTTTGGATCGATATGCAGGTAACTTCTAAGGTAATATAAAGTTATAGAATTCGAACGAATTTTAGAATAATGCGACTAAGTGTCAAATAGAAACACAGGAAGAAAGTACTTAATCTAACCCAATTTCGTCAGAATATGACTGTATATTCCAAGAATTTTAAATACTTTGTACTCCCCCTGTCTCACAATAAGGAAATATCTTTACATACAAAAAAAAAATCACAAAAATCAAAAATATACATATTTAGCATAAATAAGCATAATGGTAAATATATCTGGCCAGATGTTTAAATTCTAAAATGCATGTCAAATCAACCAACCGCAACGTTCAACAAAATGAGAATTAACACTATTGATTGTACGAGCGCCATGTATTAATCATTCGATTATTTGATGTACACTTAAAGAGTACAATAGCTTTCATTTCAAAGGTTCATTAAAACAAGAACGTAGACGTAATATAATAAATAATGATTACAACTAGTGTCCACTTAACAAATAGTACACAAATACGAATTTCATATCCTGAAAGTGTTATGCAACAATGAATACGCAAAAAATGATACGCTTCCTTTAGTAAAACCGAATTTACAAATCTTATGCAAACTCCGAAGTAGTCCGAAGAAAGAAACAAAGCTGTCTTATTGGGATATATATATGCTGCCACTGTTTCTCAAACACGGAAGCGACTAGGGAAGAGAAGGCACACTACAGTGCTCCAGCAAGCAACATTCCAGTGGCATTTATCACTTTTCAAAATGGTTATCGTCGCTCTCTTCTAAAGTTACAAAGCGTTAAACTTTTCTCGAACATAAGCAGTTTGTTAAATGTTTCTTTTATATTCCCCATCCTCATTTATAATTTTTTAGTAAAATACACCGAGTTTTCTAGAGCAAAATTGTTGATTTTTCGGATAACTATAATCGATTTGGCATAAACAAACTAGTGTAGATTTTAGATATATTTCATAATTATGTACTGGTGTTACACAAATCAGTTCCACTTTTATAATAATGTATGTATTATTTTAAAAAATCCAATAAAACTGAGACAAATATTTTATAAGAGCAATGCTTTCTCTAAGCGTACCGAAAACTAATGATATGCGAGCTGAACAAAATAAGCATATTGTTCCATCTCATGAGTCAGAGTGAAGGGTCAAGTTGTGTATTTGTTCACTATAGTGTATTGTATTTTGCTATGAGAATAAGACTATGAGCTGTGTCCCTTGACACCTTAATAAAACATTTATTATCATGTACTTGATACAATTTATATATGTATCAATATTATTCCTATCAACTCGGATAAATATTATGGAAAATTTTTAAACTTTATTATGACATATGCACTTCAGGCGTGATTCATTCTAGGTCTGAAAAAGGGGGTAGGGTTTATAAAAACGGCGTTTTGTATCTTATGAGAGTTTTATTTTGCTAAACGATGAGCCTGAAGGGGGGGGGGAGTTTCATTTATGCGATAGTAATTTTTATCTGGTTTACAAACTAAACTAATTTAAAACACAGTTTGTAAACTAAAAGTATTATTTACTTTCAGTTTACAAACTGTGAAAAGTGTTTGAATCACATTTTAATTAATGATTAATTCATAAATATACAAAAATGCTCAAAAAGCGTTAAATGAGACGCAAAGGGAAAACAAGGCAGTCCATTCTGTAAATTCTTTATATATAGAATCGCAAATATTGGTTTGTGTTACAATATTTTTTTACATAAATAACTCTTATGTATAAATATATATTTATAAAAATATTCGAGTATAAATATTTTTGTCCACAAATAATTTTTCGCATAATAGTTACAATTTCGTAAACACGGTTTTGTGTTTCGCGTATTGAAAGTGTGCGACAATTAAACATAGATGTATACCTATCAGTGGTGTATGAATGGTGTGAGCGTTTATTAACATCACACTAAGAAGCAACACGAGGGCTATTGCTGACGAACCTCGTAATTTTAAGCTTCGGTCAAGTGACGAGGACGACATCCGAACTGGCATCTCCAAACTTCCACACCAACGGGATGCCTTGAGATCCCGACATATTTAACGTACATCAGCCTTGCTGTACGGCGGATATGGCACCAGGGCTCGAATCCACGACTCGACGAAAACCGTCAGTCGCAACCACTACGCTACCGCGGTCACACCTATCATTGGACTGTAACAGAATAGTTTTTAAAAATATTTTAAAGCATTTTCCAGTTCCCCCCTCCCCAAACCCACTCATTTCAAAACTATACATATCAGTTCCTTTTTATTGAAGCACACGTTTCTAGATATTTGTCATATATCAATACATTTTTTAAAAACCAATAGGCGGTGAATTGAAATATATCAAACTAATGTCAAAAGAATAATATTTTCAATTTCAATAAGCATGCAATAACGTGGATTCGATTTTTCCCGCTATCTGCAGTCCTGAAATGTTATCATTTTACATACATTATTTTGAGTATAATAGAATTACGAGAAATGTGTGTAAGAGCGAAAACGTAATACATGTAAAGCAAATTTAATAGAATAATCTCAGATGTCTGATAAATCCTAAAAAGAAAATTAAATTTCGAATACAAGAAACGGATTAAATTTCCCAAAATTTCATTCTCGACTAGACTCGAGAGATTTATTCAAAATAATACGAAAAAGAAACTGAGTAAAACCCAATTTTCGATTTCCTCCATATCACTCCAGTAGGGTTGAGAATTTTATAACAAATCTTCACATTCCCTATTTCCATTTTGATCACCTATCCTACACTATTCCTTTTCGCAATTTCAGAACTTATATAGATATTACATTTTTATCTGAAAATGTTTATTTCCCCGTTTCAGTTAAAACATTTCGATCTTTTATTACATTTCAATCCAATGCATTTATATCAGGCACAGAAAAATTCAGCTTATTTTTTAACATTTAACAAGGTTTTGTATTTAAACACGTTTTTTCTACATTTTGCACCACTATAGTTCAAATTAAACAGTTATGTTTCGGAAGGAAAGCAATTTTAGCTCCGATCAAGCAGTTGTGATTTTTTTTTTTTAACGAACAGATGTTTTATTACAATATGTAATTTTTATTTTGTATGTGTGCGCGCCTGTGTGCGGGAAGACAAAAATTAATGGAATGACATTCAGTTAATTTGAGCAGGAAAAAAAAATTAGACGGGTTTGACTTTCAATTTATGGTCTAAAGAGTAAGTATGCTTTAGTTACTAATTATTTATTAAGTCGAAAGAAAAAAAATGTTAGGAAAAAGAAAAGAATTACGTTTGAATTTAATTTTCTTTTCTATCAACTAACCATCATAAAGCAATTGCTATTTGATCACTTAATGAACTCAAAAAATTGAACTCAAATTCCGCCGTAATTCCGACAAAGATAATATTTAAAAACAGCTATACAAAACTTTCAATTAAATAAAAATCACTTACAACTGATGGCATTAACACATATTCATGTTAACAAATATAAAGCACTACTTTTATAGAATGTCAATAAAATAAATACCCGAGTGCTTAAAATATCGGGTCGTCCGGATAATTAATGCCGATTTTCGGTAGATGGCGTAAAGATAGGTCTGAATATATCAGAATGATTGAAAACAAAAGACAGGCGTACATATTCTAAACGACGCTACTTCAGGTATATTTTGGAAAAGTTTGGTTACGGTATGTTAATTGTTGTCAGTTTTATTAGCCTTGAATATGGCATCAAACAAAGTGAATATATGCATTACAGGCTCTTGATGCTTTTCTTTTACCAGAAAGGCAAAAATGCCCCACAAGCGGCAAACAAGATAAGCCCTGTTTATGGCGAAGGTACGAAAGCTGAAAGAACTGTGCAGAATTGGTTTGCTAGGTTTAAAATTGGCGATTTCAATCTCAAGACCGCCAGGGAAGGCCCCTCCACCAGAGATGAAGATCAGATAAAAGCACTATCGGAAATGACACATAAACTAGCAAAAATGTTAACAAATATCAAAATCCACCATCTACGAGCATTTTGTGAAGCTTGGCTACATAAACCGTTTTGATGTAGAGGTTCCCCAAAATTTAACTGGAAAAAAAAATTGATGGATGGAATTAACATTTGAGACTCGTCTCCTTGTTGAGTTTATGAAGCAAGATCTAAAAATGGATAAAGGTCTTGGGAAAAGCGGAATGAATCACCTTTAGCCACCCCAAAAGTCGGTCTTAATCCGAAGAAGGTCGTGCTCTGAGTCTGGTGGGATTGGAAAGGAATGCAGCAGTATGAGCTTTTACAAAAAAACGAGACGATAAATTCAGAAAAGTATTGCTTCCAATTAGACGAATTAAAGACAGTATTTGAACAAAAAACATCAAAAATACCGAATCGGAAGGGCATTGTGTTTTATTAAGACAATGCGCGGCCTCAAGTGTATTTGATAACTCAACAAAAGTTGTGAGAGATCAGTTGGGATGTTCTACCCCAATCCACCATATTCATTAGACCTCGTGCCCTCAGATTTCCATCTATTTCGATCATTACAAATTTTCCTTTCAAGACAAAAAATTAAAAAAAAACTCCCAACACTTTGGTAGAGACAAAAAAAAAATCACGTAGAGAAGATTTCCGCCAAAATTTTTGAGAGGTTCTGGATGAAAGGAATGTTCAATTTGACTGAAAGATGGAGAAAGGTTGAGAAACAGAACGGCATCTATATAATTTAATAAACATATTAAAATTTTCATGTGCTGCTTTTCCATTTTCCTTCAACATCGGCACAAACTTTCCAGACAACTCAACAAATTTTCATAAGAGGAAAAAAAATATCCAGTTCACTTCAACTTTCTGTACGCATACACTATAGATAAAGAAATATACACACTGTTTGCCATTTTTATGTGTTATTAATCGTTAAAAATTAACTTTCCCAAAAAACATCTTACGTTTTTGCGTCTTCATCATTGCTAACATTAAAAGCTATCATTTTCATTGTTTTTCAGGTAACAAAATTTAAAGAAATTTTTTAAAAAATATTACATACCTCAATGAAACAAAATCAGATTCCTAATTCTAGAAAATATATAAAATATGGTAGAAGAACATAAAACGGAATTAAAAAAATACGTTTAATTTATACACGATCAATCGGTTTATGTCATCAGGTGATATTGACCGAAAATGTAATTAAAAACACCACACCGTAAAAGCATACATGCTTTATTTTTACGAATCTAAATTAAGCAAACAAGAAATAAACCTTTCGGAAGACAATTAATCAATCGCATTACAGCACTTTGGTATTTCTGCTTAAATCAGCATGCAGAAAATTACAAGATCCTCAACAGCTTCTACTCAAAAACAGCATTACTCAAGTTGAAAAGAGGAAAAAAATCAGCAGAAGTGGCTCGGAAATGAAATAAATAAGTGCGAGAGAAATGGATAATCGCGCAGATAATTTTCTAAGTACGCCCCGCTTCATTTCAATTGTAGGCGGCCGCATCTTCTAGAGTCGTTAATCGCTTTTCCTCGCCTCACAATTCAATTAGGAAAGCTCCTCGAACGAAAATGAAATCCTCTCGCTCTTAATTGAAACTCATTCAAGGAGTATCACAAAATTAAACTACAAACCGAATGAGAACGCTTTTTGAAAAAGATTTCAAAATGAGATTGAAGCACTCGCTACGGATCCGATTGCACAGAACTGACAAAATGTTTGCGTGACGGGCGAATCATTTATTAGAGAAGCGAGAATATTTTCGTTAAGAACTTACCTGAAAGAGAGAAGACAGTTCTGTCAAAGGAAAATTATCAAGAGCGGTTGAATGAGGATAGAAAAGAGATTCAAAAAAGAGAAGAAGCCGAAATTAAAAATGCGCATCCAAAATTTAGAACGTCATAGTAAAAGTCTTCCGATGATTGTGAAGAAAATTTTTATAATTTAAGTGGTTGAAAGATATTTACCGATTAGTCGTTTGAACTAGGTTTTATTGCATTTTCTCCTAGAAGTGAAATCATATTATAAATTCAAGTACATTATTACACGGGAGGAAAGAGGTATTGTAAAAAAAATTTATAAGAAGGAAAAGGAGCGAAAACTCATTTTTATATATTGCATAAATAATCTTTAACTTTTACCAAAAATAAGACGAAGCAATCGTTTAATTAAAAAAAAAAAAAAAATTCACAATTTCAAAATTCATTTCGAGTGAGCGTTTCAAATCGTTGAGATGAGTAGTAGTATATAAATGAACTTCAATTGTCACAAATATAAATAAACTTTAAAAAATATATTCAAAATAAACCCAGCCGAAATTTTTAAAATAATTACAACACTACAGATTTTTTTTAAAAAAAAAAAAAGAAAGAAAAAGAAAAAAAAAAGAAAAGAAAAACAAGGCGGTTGATTAAAATTTTTGAAAACTTGGGGGGAAAGCTGGTCAGGAAGAAAAAAAAAAAGGAGCTGAAACTAAGTTGCTGCAAAAAAGGGGGCACCACTGATAGCATTTCTCTTTGGAAGAGACTTGTTTGGACACGCTTCGGAAAACACCCAAAAAAAAAAAAACCGAAATAAGACCATCTAGCGTATAAATAATAAATGTTTGAACAGTATAGTCTTTTTCCACTTCCTCCATTAGGTGATAACCAGAAAATGGCGCGGAATCATCGTTTTTAAAGTTAAATTCCAAAGCTCACGGACCGTAAATATGTAATCTGCATACATATCTAAGCACAACTGATATTAATCGAAACTACAGCGTTTTGTGTCAAAATAGCAACACATATAATCCATAAACCAGTTTTATACGTTCTTAGAGAAAACTTAGTTGAAACTTCTAAGCAAAGATTTATTCAACGGCCGGTTCTCACACAACGAGTACATAGCTCTGACCGATAACGTCACTCAAAAAACCTTTTCCAATGCTCATGGCTTAGAATGCATGGATGAATTTCGAAATTATTTCAAGGAAAAAGTAGCATAATAAATATATATACGTATTTTAATAGAGAAACTATTGAATTTAATAACATAAAAAAAAATACTTATCTTGATTTTATAAAGCAGAATAAATGTTTAAACAGGCATTTTTTTTATTCTGTGATATAACTTGTGTTTCATGGCTTCGGATTTATAAATTTCCTCCGTTATACATATTAATCGAGTAAATAAGATCGTCTGTTTACATTTGCTTAACTTTAAAAATAGGTTCCAGAAAGTATGCTTTTAAAATTTAGATGCCGAATTAAATTTTTAATTAAACTATCATACATGAGTAGGTATACCAAAGTTTTCATCGATTACGGAAAATGATTCTTAAGATACTTAAAAGTATTTAAAGCAAATAAAATGTTCTTTTAAACAAGTAAAGACATCTGAATGCAAAATATTTCGGTTTAAGAAAGGTAAAAAAAATATATATTGTCATTTCCCCCCCCCCTCCTCTCAATGCTTTTCACGCTCTACGAAATGAGTTCCATTCTTAAATTGAATTATCGACACACTGTCAGAACTCGCGCAAAAGTTCACAAATAACAGGTCAAACCATTTCAAACTCAAAACTCACAACGCTAATTGCATCCTCGCTTCCGTAAAAGCTCGGTTCATCGATAAAGCGAAAAAAATAATAATAATAAACACCGTCACTCAAATAATGGGAATCCATAAGCTCCGGAACATCTGTTTGTCAAGCGAAGGAAGAGGAATCTGTAAAAACCTAAAGCTCTGAAGAAAAGCTGAAAAGGTCTTGTTTGGTAAAGGGTAACCCATGGCAGCAAAAAAATAAAAATCCTTTCACATTTACCGGTCGAAAGATGACAGTTTAGGGTCAAGCCTGTTATGCTCCTGGTGTTAACCAAAAGAACGATAAGAAATAGGAACAAGAAGGAAATATATAACTATCCGCGACCAAAACGGAAACCGGAAGTTTTGAGCTTATTTGGTAACAGGAAAATAAGGGAAGAATAATTAACGATTTAAAATTTCAAAATAATTATTTTTACAATCACAAATATTTATAATTTTTTTTTAAAGTAAAATAGAGTAAAACGCAAATGATTGAAAGAAAGAAATACAAGAATCTATCATAAAAGTAACTTAAATGCTTAATGAATTATAAAAATTTTTTTGAAAGAATAATAACACCACAAATCCAAACAAAGATAATTCTAAACACAAAGCAATATAAAATTTAGTATTAAAGGAAAACAATAAAATATAAATTTAAAAGATATAATTAAAAAAATAACATTAATTAAATTCGCAAGATAAATTTAATATTAAATTATGTCATTTAAAGTGTAAACTGAAAAATTCAAGAATTTGATTGGCTTAAAATATAGTCATATTTATCCAGTGATTGTGACTGTTTATTAACGGTGCATTGAAAGGCAACACGAGAGCAATTGGTGACGGATTTGTAGTGACGACACCTGAGTTGAAGCCTTCCTCTCCTAACTTCCACAGCACGCCATTGAGAAGACTTGGGACCTTAATAGATTTAACGTGCATCAAGATCGAACTACGGCTTGAAGAAACGCCGGCCGTAAGTCCGCGACTATGACCATTAAGATGCCGCAGCCACCATATTTATCTAGTATGCTTAAAGCCTATCAATGAGCAGTTAGCAACAAAATTTTCCTTAAACAATCAATCAACCAAAAATATAAGAATAATTGATGAAAAAAAGAATACATAGCAACAAAAAAAAATTACAGTAACTACTTCATCCTATTACTTGTTAAGATCAATTTCATATTTTCGTGCAGCAATTCCCCTAAGCCCCCCCCCCCCACTGTGAAAAAGAAGCCTGGTTTTCTTCAGAAACGAGCGATAAAGTAATTACAACGCAATCACTGAATCCTGAAAGATAACGGAAATTGAGGTTATTCCGGTAAACAGATACAAAGGCTCCAAATGTCAAAATTGCTTTCCCACTCTTCAGACCTCATCTCACACAGCAACAACTATTATCAGAATACAAAAGTTTCGCCTTCTATTTATTGATAAGGGAAAAGTTCTGGGAGAAAAACAAATATAAAAAGAAACCCTTAAGGGGAAATGACAAGAATCATTCGATGAACAAGATTTTAAAGACATGTCACTGAAGGACTGGGAGGGGGAAATTGAGGGTTCTATTGGGATTCCGCCATTCCCATTCAAAGAACCAATGCCAGTCCAGACGAGATAAAGCACGGAGGTAATTGAAACTTACTGCTTCTAACACCGAGGAATATCCAAGTATTCAATGCCGGAGACTATTTCAACAGAGGATTTCCAATAGTTAGGAAATGAGATCGGCCGATAAACTATCAAAAATGTGGGAGAAATTATGGAATCGCAGAGATCACAGGTTTTAACGATTTTATCTTACACGCTATCCGGTTATTAAATTTTTATTTTTTCAAAAACTTTTTTTCTTTGAAGATCAATTAAAATGAAAATTGGGGATGGAGTTTGCGATTAAAAGAGTTAGTTCAAGACATTATTGAGTCAAAAAGCGAATAAAAGTTCTATTGAATGAAACCTTTTGCACACACGAATGGCTTGAAAAGATCCATGTTGTTATAAACAGTTAAAACACTTATGTAAAAAAATGTTTTTTTCTCCACAAAAAAAATTGGAACGCGTTACAATTAAAAATGCTACATAGTCAATAAAACGACAAAGAAAATTGAAAATCTTAAGCACAAAAATCACCACTAACATTATTTTTTCTCTTCCTATCAAATTCTCAAAAAAGTAGAATTATTAAAAATGAATATTAATTAACTTACAATAAAAGCGTACATCCGAACCCCAGGCTCCACATAAGCAATTACTATCCAGAAAAGAGAAGTTTTTCTTCAAATTCTTCATGCATTTTTATTTTAACAAGCAAAACATTCCAAAGTACAAAAAGGTTGCAAATGTTAACAACAAAAAGAATAAAAACAGACGATTCTGCCACAAAAATCAATCATTAAATTAACTATAAATAAAGCAAAAGATAAATTACTAAAGTAGACAATAACATTCTGTTCAGATATTAAAATAAAAGCAGACCATTAAATATAATATTTATAATCTTAGCAATGTAAATATACCTTAAGCAAACTAAATGTAATCATTATATAATCATAATGTATGACTTCATACGTAACATTGCAAATGTTTATAATGAGATGTAATAAAAAATACAAATAAAGTTATCAACGTTTAATTTCAGTTTTCATAACAAGCATAGTTATATACAAGGGAGAACACATAGGATTAACAACTAAAAAATTATTTCTGTACAAAAAAAAAAAAAAAAAAACATATTTTAATTTTATTAACATTTCGTGCGCTTTTAACATGTTAAATTTTTCTCTCCCCGCTGCTTATTTGCTTCAACAAGGTCGATGCTTTTAAACACTACAAATTCGTAAGATGACGATTAGCAATTGGTGATGAATCATGGCGGCTCAAAAATGCCACCAACGACCCATTTCCCAGGCAAAATGTACTGAACCAAAGAAATCATTCGAACCACACTAGAAATAAAAAAAAAAAAAAAAAAAGAGAAAAAAATGCGATAAGGTTTTTGGACAGAATCCAGACGCAGTTAGCGTTACAGAAACTAAGGTAAGTCATTAATCAAGAATGTCTTATATAACAAATATTCGCTTCTGCGACATTAGCTCATGCCTCAGTCACCAAAATCAAACAAAGGATCGCTTCATAATTGTGCCATACAACTGCCCTTTTAGGCAAAACTTGGCAACAGCATTCACGAAACTAAATATTCCACACTGATTCAACAGTATTGTGAGCTCCCCATGAACAAAACAATACAAAAACCTTATATTAAAAAAGTGTAAAAAAATTTTTAATGCGCTACATAAGCACAAAGAATGCCTCGAAATATTGAAAATATGTATATGAATAACACAAAACGTTTAAAATAATTTGAACGAGGTGAATTAAAAACTGTCATACAAATAAATAGAAGTTAATTTTCCCTTTAATTTTGTTTTCACAGAGAGATTATATTGAAGATCATGCGCTACCAAAAATATCCGATGCGAAACTATACTTAAAAAACAAACAATGTCCATTAAAATATATTAAAACTTATTTGGCAGTGAAAATAAATTTCTTTTTAATTTTTTAAAAATTAGTTTATAAAACATACAACAAAAATTGTAACTACAAAAATTTTACAAATTTCACTAGGGAGTAAAATTTGTACTCAAATTTTAACCTTCTTATCATCCGATCAAGCAGAAATTTTGCGCACAAGTATAACACCGATGACACTAAAATATTATACTGTACTCAAGCAATGATGGAATTGGGGGTGTGGGGAGTCTTGAATCTAACTTCCAATTCAGTTGAAATTTTTCACATGTGTATAGCTCACGAAATTACTTTTTAGTCTTAAATTTCATTACTAAAAAGAAAGAAATATAAGTGCAAAAAAAAAAAAAAAAAAAAAAAAAATCAAGCTTTCATTTGAAGATGAACTAAAAGGTATGCAAGAATAATTTTTTTCATGTAAAATAATATATGAAATCTATAAAAACTTGAGGCGCTTTACTAAGATACCAAGGTAATTTTAATACTTATATTTTTCTACTTATATGTTTTCGATCGACATACTTATAGATATAGAGAAATAATAACTCTCTCTTTTTACATTACAAAAGTATAAAAAAAAAACTATAAAGGGGTGGTATAAGATGTAAGATAAGAGGTATATTAAGAGGCATATAAACGGAAAAGACAGCTTATAAAACAAATGAGTAATAATTTTCCAATGAATAAGGATTGGAAAATGTTAACAAAATTACGTAAATTAATTTTAACTACACTAATATTGCAATGCCACACAAAAGTATATAAATAAAATACTCTGAGAATGATACCGCGGCTGTAGTAACCACGTGGCCATGGTTGCTAACTCATGGTCGAGGGTTCGAATCCTCATTCCACCCAAGACCCATTGTATAGCAGGGTTGATGCACATTAAATCTCTCTATCGCGGTTCATAAATCCTCAAATTGGCGTGATGTGCAAGTTTGAAGAGTGGGGTATAAGCTATGATATCATGGTGATCACTTGACAATGGCGATAGACCTCGTAAATTTGAGCAAATAGCCCTCGTGTTGATTAAGCGCGATGTTAGTAAACAATCAATAAAACCGAGAACGGTAGCAAAAACTGAGCCAAATCTTTTTTTTTTTTTTTTTTTTTTTATTACCAAATAGGAAAACTAAAATGAAAACTCCCAGGTACTAAAATGAAAAAACATATAACTAAAACTTGGAGGGAATTCCTAGGAGAACGCTGTATCGGCAGTTCAGAATTCCTGACATTTTTTAAGGTTATATATAACCATGGCGCGAATTTTGATGACGACCCATTTTTTTAGTTTGGTGCATCGTAGACACTATAAACTTGAGCACAAACTCTTGATTACAGTTTCATCAAAAAGAATTGCATATTTGGTCATCTTCTGCCCTATTTACTACATATATATGTTAATTTTAGACCTTCTAAAATTTCGAGATGACAATTAGCTATGAAACAGTGCTGAAGAAAAATTAAACAATTTTTAGATCAATACTATCCAAGCCCTGGTTCTGACACAATGGACTGCAAAAAAATTAATTCAACTAATAAAAATATTTTAATGAAATTCAAAGAGGTGCTTAAAACTTTAATAAGGAATGAAAAACTGCCACAAAAATTCCATTTTTGCTGATAAACATTCGATCGATACATTTCTTTTTCCCTTTATTCCACTTATCTCCCTATATTTATCATATCTGGCTTGGCTTTTTCAGTCAATATTTTTCTGGCACGTATACACCTCGCTCTATGATACTAGTCTATTATTACTGTATATGCGATACATTTATTTCCTTCAAAAATTCTGTCGATATTCTTCCTTTTACGTCCTTTATCAATCACTGCGACAAGATTTCTTCCATTCCCTTGCGAGTTGAAACTTTTGAAAAGATCTGTGTAGAGTATTAGTACTGTCCATTTCTCCGGGATTTTCAAATCCGAGGAACAAATTCCTAAGGAGCAGATTAGGCACAAACTCTGGAGTCTAAGCTTCATCACATGTTTTCGGGACTTTTGACGCATTATTTAATCCTTTCGTAGTTTATCGATTTGACATACTTCTTTTCAAAGTGTAGCGGTTCGGGTGTCTTCATAATAAAATACAGAAAGCAATTTTTTCTCCTTTCAGAGGAAAATGTCGATTAATTACTACGGGTTACATAAATTAATCCTGGCAAGGTTATTTAAGATTGTGGCTCGTGCACGAATAATAACTAAATTTATTTAAAGGGCAATGAGTCATTAAAATGTTTCAAATCTTGCTTTTTTCCTCCCTCCTCCCTATTACAAATTGTAGGCACTTAGCTGATTCCATAGGTTTAATATTTATGAGAATTACATAAATAGAACCTTAAAAAATCGAATTTTAAAATGCAAAGCCGTAGAGAAAAATGTTTTTATATTCGAGTTTCTCAAAATCTGTTTTATCCATAGTGTTGATATTTTCCAAATTATAAAAAATTAGTTTATTTCCCACACAGGGAGTGTAATTTTTTTCTAGTGAATCCATATAAATTTATCACAGTATTTGTATAAAGATTAAGGGAAATTTAAATAAAAAAAATTAATTTTTTTTTTAAAAAAATTTATTAAATTCAAATTTTTGAATTACAATTCTGTTCAGTACATAGAATTTTTATGTTCATAAAAACTTTGCGAATTTTCAAAAGTTATAGATGCAGTGGATTTTAAGCGCAAAATACACAAGTAACGAATATAAATAAAGCTGTTGATTATTAATTGTTCATGCATAGTTATTTAATGGATATAAATGTGATCTTCTTTGCATCGATATGATATATCGACGCTAAAATACGTGACTTCTAGGATTATTTAAACTTGATATGAAAATAAGCTCATTCTTTCTCTTCGAAGACGTCTGAGTTACTTTAAACACGAGTCTGAAATTCTAAAAGATAAATAAATATATAAAGAAGTACAACAAACCCTTCGCACTTTCATTATAATAAAAGTAAAACAATTAATAATTGCTTCATAAAAATGTCCTGCAATCTACTAAGATGCAACATGACATACATAGAGCAAATCAGTATATTCTAAGGAACTCTCAACTCGTAATACAGTTAACAATCGTCAACATCTCATTGACACTGAACTATACATTATTCATTTATATAGAAAACATTTTAATTAAATAACCGAATAAAGTTTTAAAGTAACGGATGAAATTAACTGCCAAATAGAATTTATTAACAAAAATATATATATGTTTGTTTGCCACCGTAGAAATCTGAAGTAATTTAATTGGTATTCGTAACTTCGTGAAAATGATCAAAACGACGAAAACTAAGCAGCAGATAAGTTTATGTTTCCATTTCTCAAAAATATAATCGAAAATGTTTGAGGAAGTTTAAGGAAATTAATTAATGTATTAAGTTTTAGAAAAGTAAAGACTACAAGACCAAAACAATAGAAATAATAGCCGACTTTATAAGTAGGATTTCATTTAATGAATCTCGGTGGAAAATGTTTCTCAAGAAAGCTAATTGGAAACATCATTAGTTTGTTCCTTGAAAATACAATTGATTGGAAAGATATAAGAAAACTTATTAAGAAACTTTTAAGAAACGAATGACCAATGAGAAGTCAACAAAAAATGATGGGGGATATGATCATTAGCGTGTATTTTAAAAGAACCGATTTTTCTAAAATTAAAGTTCCGAGTTTATAATTAATTGTAGTTGATGCTCAAATTAAAGAAGTAAAAATTTTGGATAAATGCGTTATCATTTAAGCCTCCCACCAGTAGCGTGGCGACAGGTTGGATATGGGAGATGTAACTCCCCCCATCCACAAAACGATTGCTGTAGAATGAAATTTTATAACTGATACTTATTATATGGAATTTTTAATTTTTTCAGAAAAAAAAATTAACATCCGAAATATTGTACTCACATAAACATACTTTCCACCTTAAAAATAAACGATGAAATTTGAAATTAATTTTGAGGTATGAGTTGAAGTAGG
>BMAW01125169.1:242508-255954 GCA_019974015.1 Nephila pilipes | reverse complement strand
CCCCCCCCCCCCCCTCCTTCCAATAAAAAATTTTTAGTTCGCCGCTGTCTCCCAAACAAGGCCTAAATTTTTAGTATTTTTTAGAAACAAAAATAAGTAAAAACAAGATGTTTTTATGATACTTTTATTTATTATATTTCAGTGCTTTTATAATTTTTCAAATTGATAAATAGTTATTGTTAAGTATCATATAATAGCAGGAAAAAATTCAATGTTATATGTTAATACTTAGGAATCTCACATAAGCCCTAGGCTTTTTTTTAAAAAAATAACATATTTTTCTTTAAAAAATTTTTTTTAACTTTCAATTTATAAAATATTGCTTGTATAAATGAAAGCCTTAAAAAATGCAGTTATATTTCAACATTCAAGTCCTCAACAAAATATATTCATTTTTGAATAATATTCAGATTTTCAGGGGTTTTTTTTTTTTTTTTTTTTTTTTTTAACTGAAAAAAACTGTTCTCGTGTTCAGTATTGTTTACCAAACTAAATAAACTAAAAAAGAGAAACATAATAAATTAGAATTACTGTTCTTAAATAAAAAAAATGCATATTAAATGTTTGTTTTGACTCTTTGTATTGAAATTTGATAAGATTTCCAAGTCCTGCGGCCTTAATCTGCTGTAACCGTCTTGTTGCTCTTCTCAGAAACATGTTTGAAAGATTCTGTAACTTTTTTAACAATACGTTCAGCTGTTTCAGTGTGAAATAGAATCACGAACTCTTTCCTCGTGCTTGTGTTATCTCAACAATTTCCTTCAGTTCCTCAATGTTTGCATTTGAAATGAGTGGCGGCAGAGAGAGAGCCTTTCCATGATTGATTGCCAGTCAATGAGATCTGTAAACTTTGACGCCTTAAAATTAACTTCTGGTGGTATAAATGTTCTTACAACACGATCATTGGTAAGTTTTCTGTCTCCTGGATTTTTTTTTTCTCAAAGTAAACAAATGAATGTGATTCTTTTGACTCAATATCGTTCCCAAAAGAAAGGTTTCTGGGTGGTCCATGTAAACATTCCCAAGAAAACGCTAAAAGTAGAGGGTCTATGGGGGTCTCAAAATACTGATGCATATTTTTTTCCTTATGTTATTTTACACTGAACAGTAATTATTAATCAATTTTAAAATACTTTTAAATTCCAAAATTTCCGTCTCAGAAACAATTTAGCTTACCTGCAAGTCAATTAGAAAATACAGAACGATAATTACAGAATAAACATTGTTTCATACTTTATATATTTATTTATTTAAAACAGTCACAATAAGTGAGTCATAAGCAATGTTCCAGTCGAGTCGGTTGTTCGATTGATTGATCTTTGAATCCAATCACTTAGAAATCTCAGAAGCAACACGAAGGCGATTGGTTACAGATCTCGTAATTTTGAACCCCGGTCAAATGAAGAGGGCGACATCTAGAGAGCACCCTAATCTCCTAACGCCTTAGTAGATTTAACGTGCATTAACCTCTCTACACGACGGCTCTTTAGTAAAATAATGCTGGCCATGAGCTCAATGTCAAGACCACAGCTATCTGCTAGAATCCTGATTTCCCTAAAACCCCGTCACTTCGCGAGGCTGATACGCGTTTAATAAATCAGGGTTCAAAGTTGTCATGAAAGGATGATGAGGAGTGATTGTGAGTGAATGTAAAGGTTATTGGCGCAAGAACCAGATATGGCTATGCTGCGCCAAACAATATTTAACTGAGGTCTAGACGTGAAGAAATTGAAGAAAAGACAAAAAGTGGTTGACAAGAAGGAGGGTCGAAAATAGAGAAGGATCGCAAGGCAACCCGGGGGCGCGTCCCCCGTGTTTACCAAAGACAGTAAAACACATAGGAAAGAAAAAGATCACTCGAGTGCCTCGGAGTCATGATGCCCGTACTCACCTAAAGAAGGCAAGTTCCTGAGGTCCCCTGATATAATCCCCAGGGGCTATACCCCCAGACGCTGGGTACCCATTTTAGTCGTCTCTTATGACATGCATGAGCTACAGTGGGACTATTCCGGCCACCAAAGGATAGAGTGGAAGTTTAAAAATTGGGGTGCTAACTCATATTTCGTCCTCGTCATTTGAACGTGGTTTAATATAACGATGCCAATCGCTCTTATTGCCTCAGTCTTACTTCTAATTGCGACGTTAATAACTAGTCGATATTTATTTAATTTTTTTTTTTTCTTTTCAGGTCTTATATCTATATGAATCAAAATCGACCCTGCTTTGGAATTATCACATTTTTCAATTTACTTTAATCATCAATTTTTACTCTTTTTTTTTTCAGTTCTACAACAAACTATATTTATTCAAATATGGAATGTCAATTCTGTACTGCACAACTTGACTAATGGGAAAATAGTATTCTTAACAGAAGAGAAATACTTCTTGCAGTTTAAATAATGTTAGCATGAATATTATACAATATAAATACATTAAAGTAAAATAAGTTTGGCTCAGTTCTGCATGAAGAAAGCAGAACTAAACATACGAGTAAAAATACTTCAAACGAAGTTACAGGATTATGCTTGAAATAATATGATTTTATTCGTCCACTGACAAGGCAGGCGGCGATAATCAAATAATTTCTCCAAAAACTGATACTCAATACAGCAAACAAACAATGCATTCTCACACAAAGTCTTGTTTTTTTGCCCAATGGGGAATGCAAACTTGAATGTTTCTCTCATTCAGTGATTTTTCCTTTCTTACAAAGTCTGCATAATGATTTAGAACTTGGGAGGGGGGGGGGGCGAAGAACACTTCATTACACTGGAATATAGTACTTTTAACGGCATGTTTCGTTAAATATAAAAAGAAAAATTACTCATATGGTCTTACGAAAGAATAGTAAAAATAATCGCATTAATGTCTCTCCCATTTTGAATTTAAATACAAAGGTAAATATTTCTTTCTCATGTTAACGGACATAAAATCAAAGTTTTAGTTTAGTTTTTCTTCACATCACACTAAAAGCAACACGAGGGCTCCTGGCGACGGGCCTCGTAATTTTAAACCTCGGTCAAGTGACGAGGACAACACCTGAGCTGGTAACGAGGTCAAGTGACGACACCCCCTCTCCTAACTTCCACACCAAGCCAATGGGAGGGTTTAGGACCCCAACAGATTTAACGTGCATAAGCCCCGGCTACACGGTGGGTCTATGGCAGCCAAAGATCGAACCCACGACTGAAAGAAAACCGCCGGTCACGAATCCGAAACCATGACCACTAGGCTACCGCGGCCACAAAATCAAACTAAAAATTTGTTCAAACTTAAAGATTAAATTTTAAAATAAAATATTTACTCGAATATATTCAAAGAAAAACTGGTAAACTATTGCAACTACACTATTAATATTATCCGGCATATTAATATGTGTGCACATAGTTCCCGGACGAGTGTTCCTAGTCGCAAGCTCACGGCCGGCGTTATTTCAGTCGAGTCGTGGATTCCAGTTTTGATGAAATTTAAGACCCGTCATCTTGTGAGGCTAATACACGTTAAAATCTGTCGAGGCTTAATTTCCTCAAGTTCGGACAATGTGGTTGTTCGGGGAGTGGAGTATTAAGCTCAGGTGTCATCCTCGTCACTTGACCGAGGCTCAGAATTATGAGGTCCGTCGGCAAAAGCCCTTACGTGGTTTCAAAGGACGACGTTAATAAACAATCAACCAAACAATTTAATTTTTATGTTGTTGATCCCCATATATTAAACTTCTATATATATATATATATATATATATATATATATATATATATATATATGTATTTCTATAGTTCGAATTATTTTTGAATAACGTGGTTATTACACAGATTATTTTTGTATATAGGGGAAAAAATATGTATAGAATCTATTGCAAGAAAGTAAAAAGGGTTATGCACCTGTTTGTGAACTATTTATAAAAAGAAATATTGGCCTCATTTAACATTGTGTATCGTATTCTTCATGTAGTACACGATACACTGCAGAAAATGTTCCTGGCGATATATTCAGGGGACTTACTTAGTGGACTACATTTTTATAGAGCATTCTCGTCGAACTTTATTGAGCAGCAAGACAGTAGATAGAATAAGCTATAAAAATATTCACTATTTATGATTCATAGTAATTGAATATCTATTTCTATTGATCTTCATGCGTGACAATATTTGTGCTTGATATGATTCATACTTCATTTATTTTTTTTAAAAAAAAATTGTGTATTGATTAGTAGCTCGTTTTTCTATAGCAGGGGTCATCAGACCGCCGGACTTAGCATAGGCATTTGCGGCTCATCAGATTTCTGCCTCTATGTATTGTATCCATAGCGTTCTTAGAGGAATGGGCAAGAAAATGGATTAAAACGGGTGTACTAGCGACTTAAAAATAGTTTTAGTCTGAAATACAATTTAGATTAATGATTTACTGAACATACGTTCTAGAACCTTTTTCAAAATTCAAGTTATTGTTGAAAAAAGGGGAACACACACACAGCCCTTGTGGAGAATTTATAAGTACATCGTCCAATAAGAGCCGAGCTAATTGGCGCTAGGCAGTATACGGCAACCCTACGACACTCCTGAATTGTAATACTAAAGATGTTTTTTAGATGTTTTGAGTATTACTTAAGATCGTACTGTAATTGGCTAGGAGAAAATGTATTCCTCTGTACAAAAGTGTAAATATCTTCCAACAAATAATTAGCAGAAATAACTGAAGAAGTAAATTACTTTGATAGGAGACAATAATAAAATGAATGATCAGTCGTTAATATCAATCAACATCACTTAGAGAAGGATGTAACTTCGGCAGTTCTTTAATTAGCAGTTGTTTTGAATTCCCTCTATCCCCCCCCCATTATAATAGTTCGAAAACATACCTGTATTTGCGTGCATATTTAAATATTTGATCGGCTGAAGACAGCTTTGTAAATCCTGATGGTGATGAACTGGAACTCCAAAATATATTTCAAGATTAAAACCTTGATATATTTGTTGTATTTCATAAATTCTTAACTAGTATTTACTTACTTAACTAAACTGCAATCCTTTACAGTAAAAAGAGGTACTACGTACGTAACAAAATGCACCGTTAAACGTAATAAATTTTTTTGCATAATTTTACCGGATAGAATTTTGTACAAGACACCTCAAGAAAAACCTAGATTAAGTAAAAAGAACGAAAATCGGAATTTATGGAATATGTATGATATAACAGAATACCTTTTATATAAATGAGAATGGATCATAATTAACAGCTCCTTTCAATATCACATCACGTACAATACCTCCCCCCTCACGCAACTCACGATAAAGTTGCACATTCTTAAAAGGGCGTCCAACTCCCTCTAACGATAATTCCTTCAGTGAAGTTCCAGTCTTCCACGAAATAGCCCAATGCTCCTAGAACAATGCGTGATCTCCAAATAATGAGCCGATATCAGAGGTGTCTCCCATTAAAAGGGAAGGAAAACGAATGCAAAGTAGGGAATCCAAGTCGCCCGAAGGACAGTTCTCTTCTGAGATCATTCAACAAGTTCAACCTCAGAGGAAATAATTAAAGTGCACTTAGAAAACGCTTCAGCCAGAGGAAGCACGACAGGATCCGTGCCGTGCTGATATGCAAACAATGCGTCGACATCATTAGCACAAACGATTGGGTGAAGAGATGTAGGGCCAAGTGCATTTAGGTAGAACGGAAGATAGTTTTAACGTTAAAAGGATTCGTGTTATGGTTGTTTATGGATTTTGAACGCTCGAAAAGTCCTTGAAATTCGATGGATTGTCCAACGCTTCATGCCGCCCGGAAGTAAACAAAATGGTTGGAGTAAATGCCTTCTTTCAAAAACAGGAAAATCAGCAATTTAAAAATAAAAGTTTTTGATGCACAAATATGCTTTAAAACCTGTTTAATCTAAATCACGCAAGACCTTTCAATTACCAATTTTGGATTGAAGCAATCGGGGAAAAAATACTCTCGTTTTCAAAACGTTATACTATTCCTTAAAGCTATACAAGAATATAAACTTATGAAATATACTAAAATATGATGCTTTTTATTTTGCTTTTTATAATAGTATACTAACGTCACATTTAGAAACAACACGATGTGACGTGTAGAAGTGAAGGAACTCAAAAGATGCTAGCTGAATGTTTTTTGGAAGTAGCGAACTAAGAATATCATACATTATTCCGTTAACAATTTTAGCGACTAATTTTCGTATAAACATTAGGATCAACTGTGGAAAATTTCTAATTTTTAACGAAAGTAAACCTTAAACGAGAGAGGAATAACATCCTTTTATATTAAAACATTACAAAATAATTCATGAAGGTCAATTCTCTCCGGTGTAAATGTCATTTAGAGAAATTTAAAAGCTGCAATGCTTTACTACAATCTCTAAGACTATGAGGAAAAAAATGGACTCCGGAGGCAGAAAATTATAAAAGAAAAAATTACGCTATTTTTGAGGGAGATAAATTCTAATTTTCTAGGCTAGAAATAGTTTTCTTTAGCTAATGTATGAAGATGAATAAAATGTAAATGAAGAAAAGTTTCGTTAAGACTGTCTTCCCATAATGCTAAAAAATAGTACCCAAGAAATCGGAATACTTTTTCCGATTAAAAAAAAAAACGCTCCAACACAAACCCATTATGGCCATGGTAACAAATCTTCATAATTTTCACATTTTTTTTTTTTTCTTTTATTAAGTACATTTAAAATACAAAAATTAAGGTTAAACAATTAAAAATTAATTAAAATTTTTATTAAGACGTTCACGCCGGCGCTGCAATTTTTTTGTTTCTTTTCCAAGAATGGTTACTCTAAAAACACTTTACTTTATTGGGTATTACCGAACTAATGAGAGAGAAATAAAATTTTAGGCAATGATAACCTTTGCTCTCTTTATTTTTATTTATTTATTACCACTATTGCTATCAGATGGCTCGGTATATATTGCATGTTCAGACCAAAAAATTTGTGGGTAAAGCGAACATATTGCAACTAACTCTAACTAAAATTGTTATGTTTATACTATCGAGTTTATCATATAAGTTATGTTTATAATATTGAGTTAAAATATAAAATAAATCCTACATCCTCAATCAATATACGTTTAATTCCGTTATTTTAATCTTCACCTATGTGGAAATTTTTTCTAGTTCTGAAACGAATTAAATCGTTGGTGGTGCGTGCTAATTAAATACAATTTTCTTAATAAATTAAATACAAAAACTACTCATTCTTTATAAACTCTTAAAATACACAATGTTGTAAGGACAGGTGTACTAATATTGGCCAGATGTACTGAGACCTCGAAAAAAAAGTTTGAAAAGTTACGTTTACACACATTTGGTCTAAAATGGGTTAAAGCAATATTCTGACTCCGTTAACCCTTACAGAACTTATAACATGGGCTATATTGCGTTTTCCTCTTCTGCTAACACTTTGGGACTTAAAATGAATTTGTTTGAATTGAAAATCTCTAGCAAAAAAGAAAACGAGACTTATTATAATTTGACTAGATTTATTGAATCGCAGTGAATAGGTTTGAAAAATTGCATTTTTGAGTAGAGAGGAGTTTAATACTGCATATCGTTAGAAAAAAGATAGTGAGCTGAAGTTATCAACGAGAGACATCTGTCTATACCGGAACTAAGGAGTCTTAGAAATGTACGTAGAAAGAGTCCAGAGATTCGAACACTAATCTCTATATCTACTGAGGACTCGAACCCGATTCGTTCGGATCAAATGTAATAAGTTATTATATTAAACGTTAGATTGGCGTGTATAAGGCATATCCACAGATGAGGGACAGTAAGGATTGAGCTTCGATTGTTCATCGATCTGAATAAAAAAAAAACTTTGTTATTATCACTGTATGATTTTTTTTATCCATTAGACTTCTTATTAGTGGCAGTTAAAATAAATAATAATAGAAAGCGAAGGAAATATAACGGAGGATTATAGTGTATTTTATAATACTACTTATTTGTGTACGAATCAATCCATATTTTCTGGTGTAAAATGGGCTCAATATTCGTCTTCTATAATGCAATGCTAAACGTTTTTCACTTGTGTTCAGTCGAAAAACAGTACATTTTTAGAATTTTCTAAATTTTAAGAATACAGTATAAGAAACGGGTTATTGGTTACAACGTCACAAATTTTCATGAAAATAGGAACACTTTCTGCCTATGAAATGTGTACCAAGTTTGGATCAGGTTCTTAGATATAAAGCAGAAAGAAAGGGGGGGGGGAATCGAAGTATGCCACTTCTCAATAAAAATGAACTCTAAAGTAAAGCTAATCAACTAATGCGTTGTAAAAAGAAAATGACTTCAAATAAAACTCAGATTGCAAATTACGAGTATTATAATTCCTAATGCATAAAATTATAAGAAATTAATTATTTTTAATTAGCTACGAATGAATTCATAAGGAATCGAATGTCATCTCCCGCGACACATCCCAAAGAAAACTGTGATTCTTTTTTTAAAAAACAGAAAATAATTATTAACAATTTAATCGACAATATGTTTAAAAAAAAGGGGTATTCCTTGCGGACCAATTACAACGTACAAATTAATAAGTGCTTCTTAAAATAAAAATACATTTATTATTTTTAATTAACGCTATGGATTCTTTCGAAGATTTCTAATAAAATCATTCTAAGAATAAAAAAAACAATAGGAGAGCTTTTTGTCACACACACTAGGACGAAGTGCGGTAAAAATGGTTTTACAAAGTATTCAATTATTCGGTTGGAGGCAGGCTTTTCGGATCTAATTTGCGCTCGCGTTTCTTTAACGCAAAATAAAAAATAGAAACGCAATTACTCAGTCGAAAGGCAAAGTTTATGTCAGTAGAAGCGGAAAGAACAAAAACCGTCTCAGTGTAACAGAAAATCGGCTAGGTATGCGTAAATGAAACGGATCCAGTACAACAAGAGATAAAAGCTTTTGTGCTCGGGGAAAAAAAGGAAGAAATTTACATACATGTCAAGCGAAGGGAATGAAAATCGAACGGATTTTTTTTAACCTTCTCCTTGCGAGGAGTACAAGAAATCGGGGGGAGGAGGGGGGGAAAAAACTTTCCTCCCGAAGGCACGGGAGGGAGAAGCAGTTGAAATAGAAACCTCCCTCAGGGCCTGGAAGCAGCGCGAGAAAACGCTTCATTTTCCGCACACGCAGAGAGAGAGAGAAGCGACAAAAAGTTAAAATGTATTTCTACTCATTTTCCATTCCTGCGGCAGAGTAATTCTTTTCTCTAATGTAGATAAAGACTCTCGGATGGGTGCTCCCAGATCCGGAGCAGCGATTCTCGTGGGGATTCAGTCCCAATCGAGAAATAGAAACCGCTCTCTCAGGTGACTCCGTTCGACTGAAAAGATCGCACACGATTTCGAATGCTTCTATAGTTTTTCGAAACCAATACCCACTACGCGAGCTTTTATTTCAAAAATAGGATTTCATCAGAGCGGAAATTTTATTTGTAGCATCTATATCATGAATCAAAATTTCCTTAATTAACTCCGCACTAGAGTACTACAATGGGTTACTGGCGACAACTTCCGTCATTTTGAAAAATGGTTATAGGTGGCAAAAATAAACCTTGAACGTGAAACCCATTCCCCAGATTTCCATATTATACCACGTTGCAGTCCTTTTCAAACCATCATTCACTAATTCTATGAATGCTTTGGAATATTTAAATCATCCAAATTATTCTTCAGAATCATTGATACATTTTTTTTAAAAAAAAATCATAGCATAAAGTCAGACAACATCCAGTTGATTTTTTGTTGGATACCCTCACACGTGGGTATCAAGAGCGAAGAGATAGTAGAGTGCAGATAAGTCTGCAATAGGTCGATCTCTCACACCATTCCATACTGCGATATCATAAAATGCATTAAATCAGTTATTCATGACTACTGGTAAGATCAATAGAACCTATAAATAGATAATAAACTACATCACGTAAAACCCATTATTTCTCATATGCATTCATTATCATGTGGAAGACAGGACGTTATTTTAACACGTATAAATCAGACACACATAACTTACACATAACATCTCTTGCTACGATAAAATCTTACTATGTGTAACCACAGTATTTGTCCTCCGACTGAGAGACGTATCATGATCAAGTGTTTTGTTTTTAATTCCGTTTGCTTTAAAAATTTTAAATCCTACTCATTATCTTTAACTGACTTGGTGTTGAGGGAGATCCCCAAGCAAATATCTTTCAATTTTTACATATGATATTGGTTTCATTCCAAACAAATAATTTTATTGAACTTCGTCTCATTTTCAATCCAGGACTTAAATTAGCCATCGAAAAAGGGCTATTGTTTTAGGTAAAATATAAACTGGTTACCCGACCACTTTTCAAAATAAAATGTGGAAATACACGTGGCTTGTTTTCATTTATGTGTTCAAATAATTTATCGTTTGCTTTTTAATTCTAATATTTAATTGAATAATTTAATAACTATTTTTAAAAGTTAGCGCCTCTGATGGCAAAAATTTATTTAAAAAAAAATACTTTGCATAGAACCGTTTTGGGATTTTTTTTATTTTTATTTTAAATTGCATTAATTCATATGTCACATTTTCACCTTGAGTTTGGCGCAATATGTTCCAAGAGGACTCGAAGCCATAACTTCCACACAACCAACCTTTTCAAATTAAAATGCAGATTTCTCTGTTATTCCACACGAGAGTATTCGGCGGAAGAGGATATCGCAGCTGTTCCTTATCTTTTTGGTACCACAAAACGGTTTATTAAATTCTAACATATCCCCCCCCGCCCTCAAATGCCATTTGAAGGAATGTGACCCGTTTACTGTGTAGTGAATTTCTATCATTTCACTTCATTTTCTACAGACACTGAAACATGTATGCAAAATAATTAAATTTCTCTAACAGCTCACGAATAGCTACTCTTATGACCTTTCTTCCAAGAAGCTTGGGATTTTGACTTAGACATGATATGATTGTGATTGTTTATTAACGTTGCACTGAGAAGCAACGAGAGAACTATAGGCGGCGCACCTCGTACTTTGAACCTCGTCAAGTGATAAGGGCGACATCTGAGCTGGCACCTTCCTCTCCAAACTTCCCCACCACGCCTTTGGGAGGACTTGGGACCTCGACACATTCAAGCGGTTCTTTAGCAGCATCAGGTCTCGATTCCACGACTCGACGAAAACAATGCCGGTCGCGACCATGACCAGGAGGCTACCACGGCCACTCTCTGACGCAGGCAAAAGTCACTATTAGAGATTTTTAGGAGCCTTCGGATTCTTATCAAAGCTTTGAATACCATTTTATTTATGTATGTATCAATCACGTATTAGAAAATAATTTAAATATTTCTTTCATAGCTTGTATGTCGGAGCTCAAGAATCCTCACATTAAGAGATGGCATGAAAATCGGGAGTTAGGCGAAAGCTCAGATGTTCTCCTCGTCATTTGATCGTGGTTAAGAGCTACGAAGTCAGTCGCCAGTAGCACTCATATTGCTTTTAAATGCGATGCTAATAAATAATAAATTAATCCATATTTTTTAATAAAAAAAATCGTCATTTCAAACTTGGGAAAAATTCGTATTTAAAAAGTGAAATTCGTTTCATTCGTCGACGACGAAAATCACGATTTCTTTACTAAAAAAGCTCCTTTTTTTTTTTTTTTTTTTTTTTTTTTCAATTTTTCAAGCAGCTCAAAAACTCTGCCTTTTTTAAAACCTGGAATGAACTACGCATGGAGATCATTGGCTCCAAAAATGAGATTCAAATAAGTTACAAGAAACTAGTAACGTTGAAGAATTATTTTATGTTGTATTAAAACAGTGCGAAGAGTGTTTGGTTAGTTAATACTGTGATTAATTTCAATGAATAAAAGTCAAACCTACAAAATAAGTTCTATTGATAATACCACGAAGTCGTTATAATGGTACAAGTTGGTAACACTGGAAAGCGAGTTTTACTTCCCTAGCATCTACATA
Organism: Nephila pilipes; assembly: GCA_019974015.1. Taxonomy (NCBI): domain Eukaryota; kingdom Metazoa; phylum Arthropoda; class Arachnida; order Araneae; family Nephilidae; genus Nephila; species Nephila pilipes. The sequence continues at coordinate 243,959 of BMAW01125169.1, read as the reverse complement.
ACCCTATGTGAAGACCCAGTTGAATTTAAAGAGTAGTATCTTCAATATTGTTGTAGAAGAACATGGGCTAGCAACCTCACGACACACCCGAGGTGGTCCTCCAACTACAATGAAGAAGTCGAAGATGTACACATAAAATCGAACAGGGAATCAACAGCTCAACTCACTGCGCATGGCGATATTTGGTACATTGAGTGAGTGAAAAATGCTGTTCATGGCACAAGAAACATATATGTCGCTAACAATATATTTGTATGATCTAGATGCTAGAAAAATAAGGGGAAAAAAAGTTAAAAATTGATTGACGAGAAAAAAGGTCGAAAATACAGGTTTTTTTTATTTTTTTTTTTTTTTTTTTATTAACTTCGCACTAGAAGCAATACGAAGTCTATTGACAACGGACCTCGTAATTTTGAAACTCGGTCAAGTGATGAGGACGACACATGAGCTGAAACCCCCTCTCCTAACTTCCACACCACGCCAACAGGAGGACTTTGGGCCCAGACAAATTTAACGTGCATCAGACCCGGCTACAAGGCGGGTCTTTAGAGGCCAAGGATGGAGAACGCGGCTGAACGGAAATAGCCGGCCACAAGGACAGTAAACTCATAGGAAAGAAAAAGATCACAAGGGTACCTCGAAATCATGATACCCATAGTTACTTGAGAAGTTAAGTCCCTGAGAAGTGGTATTTCGTAAAACTGAATATTGCAGGAAGCTTCCTTTTGTCAAAGGCACAACAATTTTTTTTTTTTTTTTTTTTCCTTAATATAAACTAATAATGGATTCTATTCTGCTTGACAGGGGGAAAATCAATCATAAGTACGCCATATTTTTTCGTTATTGTAGGTATTCATTCTTCACATTCGCAGAAAATCACTTCAATGATACAAAGAAAACATACGTTCTGAAATGATAAAGGAATCATGTTACAGTTCTCATCAACAACATCTTCAAAAGAAATGAACGAGAAGCCCTAAGAGTTTTTGTCACCAAAAGAGCAGAGCTTTCTTGAAAGGCTTCAAATGGAAGTCCATATCCAGATGGTTTTGAACACTTCCAATCTAAGAATAAGAAGCGAAATATCCTTATTGCAGCCTTACATGGGCTGTTGAAAGATTTAATAAAGTTGCGCCAATGATTGCGAAAGGGTCATATCAGGAAGAAAATAGACAAAAAGGCAATTAATTAGTAAGAAGATGGTTTTTATGTTACATATTACTTCTTTCATATAAATTATACCCGGTATTTTCAGATTTCTAAAATACAGCAAAAAAAAAAAGAAAGAACCATAACCGAATTTGGTTTTTCAGTAACCAAAATTTGCTACTCTAATTTTTAGCATTAAATATGATGAGCAATAAAATATTAATAAGCGGATTGAGAATGAAATGAATATCGATAACTATGAAAAATAAGGTTCCTTCCCCCCCCCTCAAATTTTTCTTAAA
>BMAW01125169.1:205123-242408 GCA_019974015.1 Nephila pilipes | reverse complement strand
TATATATATATATATATATATATATATATATATATATATTCACCTTTCAATACACCAGAAATAAACCCCTCAGTAACAACTCAAACGCAGAAATTTTAAATTTTGCAAAAGTTAATGAAGACATCTTTTCAACAAAGGGTTTTTAATTCGTGATAGCATTACTAGTGTTGACACGAAATTAAATCCTGAGTAAATCCCGCGATTTCAAATAACAAAACTGAACTCTACAGTTAAATCTTGAGAGTTTTAAAATAAGGCATTTTTCATCCTAGTTTTATACATATAAAATTCACCATGAACTACCTTTTTTGATAAACTTAAATATATAAATACTTGCGATAGAAACACTCCTTCTTTAAAAAATCGAAATAAATTATAATACCTGTCGCCATCATTCACAATGCAAATAATTTCCTTTGCCTTTATAGTTCTTTTTTATAAAACTTGAAAATTTAGATCCGATTTCCATCTGCCAGGGCTTGTTCACATTCGCGTGTCAAAGTGTAAAAAGTTGTCTCCCTTTCTAAAGTAGAGTGGCAGAAGTTGCGTAGGCGAGATTCCGTGCCTTTCACTTTAGTCTGGACAGGAAACGAAATGGGTGCGCCCTTCACAAGCCCCAAGCCGCTTGTCGTGCAAACCTTTTACGAAGACAAGCCACCAACGTCAAACGTTGTTTCTAGGAACACTTCGGGGCGCAAAACACGTAAAAGCACTTCGCTCTCTCCACGAAATACGGAAATGCGGGACTGCTGGGGCTCTGTGAAATCCTTTGATTGTGCTGTCCGATCCCAGTTACGGATCCTCTCTAAGAAATCAACTGGTTGAGGCCACCATCTCAAGATGACCCTTAAGAAGAGAGTGGCATTTTTTCTCAAGGGGACTCCAATGTTTCAGATACTTTTTGTGCCTCTCTCCCGTACTACAAATTTTAAATTGCATAGAATACTATTTAAAAAAAATAATGCACGGTTATCTTACCTCTATGAGGCTAATACCTTCAGTTTAATTAAAATTTATGGATAATACGACCATGTGTGTGTGTGTTCAAAGCTTAAACCAATTTTTTTTAAAAAAAATTTACTGCGAGGTAGCTAATGTGTAACTGAGAATTACAGTCAATTACGATAATACTTTAAAAATATATATCCAGTTCTAAATAATAACAAAATAAAGTAGGATAGAATAGCAATTTTTAGTTTAGTTTAGTTTTTATTAACGTCGCACTAGAAGCAGCACGAGGGCTATTGGTGACGCACCTCGTAATTTTGAATCTCGGTCAAGTGACGAGGACGACACCTGAGCTGGCACCCCCCTCTCCTAACATCCACACTACGCCAACGGGAAGACTTTGGGCCCCGACAGATTTAACGTGCATCAGCCCCTGCTACACGGCGGGTCCTTAGGGGCCAAGAATCGAACCCGCGACTGAACGAAAACCGCCGGCCATCAATCCGAAACCATGACCACTAGGCTACCGCGGCCACGACGGAATAGCAATTGTAAGTACGACGGAAAACGTCCATATAATTTAACAGTTAAAATTTGAGGTAGTACTAAGGATATGATATCGGTTGTTCTGGCAAGATTCAGTAGTTTTATTAAAAACAATGAGTTAATTAATTTATCAAAGGTAAGAAAAAGAAATGTAGGGGAAACCTGAAAAGTTTTCTTTAAAAAATTATGCATAATGTAGAGCTCAATAGTTAAATGAAATAGACAAATAATATCGAATAATTCAAACGACTTTATTACTTTTAAATCACGCTATCGGCATTTTAGAATTTTTTAAGAGGCAACAAAAGTTTACAACAATCATTTCAGTTAAAATACATCAAAAACTAAATAATGAAGCCCCGCTAACATATGGCACAAAAATGATTCCTCTGTTATTAGATAAGATTTTATATAAATAGTTTTGTATAAATTATCTATTTTCTAAACCAAAGATACACAAGAGCTATTATATAATTTTAATTCATTTTTAAGATTACTGAATTTATAAAATTTGAATCCTAAAGAATAATTACAAATTTTGAAAACTTTTACCCTAATAAATTCTTTTAAAGGTTGGTTCTGGACAATTTTTGTAAATTGGAAAATTGAAGGTAATGCCTATCTCAATAATAAAAAAATACAAATTTTTCATCCAAAATAGATTTTTAAAAAACAGATGTAACATTAAATAGCAAAACATTAGTATATTTAAGGACAAACTTCACTACGTATTTTTCCTTTAGAAAAACATATTTTGTAGAAGTTACTGGTATTTCCATAGAATTTTCATCTTTTTAATTTATTGTTTGATTCAAACGTTGCATAAAATTCCTTTGTCGATAATTTTAACACCCAATAATTTTCAAGAATTAAAAAAAAATGAATTGTTTTTTTTTAATTTAATAATATATTTAGAAAGAATTCTAAATGTAATATCCGCAAGTGTACGAGTACTGAATATAATACCGACGATGATTATTAAAAGGAGGTGAATGCACATACACCGCATGCGTACTGAGAATTTTCCAAAGCAACGAGCCAATTCACTATGGTTACCAGACATCCTGTATACAATTATTTTGTCCTGGTCCAGTATTGATTTCATACAAATCTCTATTCTTAAAATTTTTTTGTAACAAATCGTAAGATACTGCAGATTAATCAATTTATGGGTTTAAAAATACTTCGAAATTTCGATTTTGAAGCATTAATAATTTTATTTTTATTTATTTAATATCAGTTTATTTGAAATTCAGCGATTAGTAAATTCTCTATTGCATTAAAAGAAATTGCCCAAGAAATTAATTTTTGAGAAGTTCTGAATTGTACATTCATACATTCAGGCAACGCCGGTCACATCGTTGGAAATGCTTCTGTAGCGTTTATGAGAATTAAAACCGAATTTTTTTTTTTTTTTAAATTAGTTTCTACGATTGTAAAATATTTTTTATTATTTCGTAAATTAAAAAGTCGGCGAGGGTCCAAGGAAATTTTAATTGGAATTCGAGTTTGAGATTGGACCAGGTAAGCGATAAGAAAAATCGTTTTTACGGGTCCTTTCATTAAAATAAATATATATACAAAAACTCATTATTTTACGTCTATAGAATTAGGGGAAATAAAATTTTAATAAAAACTAAAAAGCGAACTATATACGTATACTTTACTTGAAAAAATACAAAATAAAGTAAAAAAATCAAATATCCAGTTTAACTCCGCATATTCGTCTCCACGTTTTTCAATTGCGGAATTATATAGATCCTGATATTGTTTCTGTAGTGAAGAAAAAGTAAAAAAATATAGACAGTTTGTCCTGATTGTATGACAGTTGCAAGTATTGTTTCCCACCGCGTATCAGATTTAAATTATATCTCTTCCTTTACCGTAGCTGGCAATAAATTTAGTGCAGTAAATCCATCTTATATACTGTTTACCCGTAGAGATAAAACATATTCCAGAAAATAATATTTATGAAAAAAGAACACACAGGCGGATTTTAAGATCTTTATCAACCAAAATATGTCACTGAAATGAAATATAGTCACAAAATTGAGAATAGTGCAGCTAGGGTTGATAATAAAAAAAAAATTTAAAAAAAAATCTGCAATGTTTACAAAAGCCATCGTTCGAAAATTTAAGATTTGATATTTAATAACAGATAAACACATAAATATAAGTATATACCATGAGTTTTTATAACTTTACAACATAAACGTAAGCGTCATGAATTAAAAGACACATTACTATGTTATTTTGCCAAATTTGGCTGCTTAACAATAATATGAGAATACAAGTAAAAGCAACCAAACTCGGGACTTATTTAAATTAAATTAGTCACCTTTCACCAAGTGAGATTGTTACGTACAGATGGTATCATTTTTCGAGGATTTTTATAGAAAAATTAAACGCGCATACGAGCTTTTCTCCAAAGTCTAAATGTGAGGCCATTGACTTCAAAAAGAAAGTACAGCAAATCACGAGAAATGCGGAAAGTGAGTAAACAGCGAGTCACCGCTCTGTTCCAAATAAAGCAGGATTCAAAACTTATGCATGCCCCCTCCCCTCTAATTTTTATTCTTCGGTCTCGGCATCACCTGCTTAACCCGAATATATCTTTGGCATCATTGATCCGTTGCCAGATTGTAGCCCAGCCAAGAGACTTCTTGTTTTGTTTCTGACACAGATGAAACGTCTTCGAGCGCAGCAGGGCGCAATCGCGAAGCACATCCAAAAAAATCAGCTACCTCTTCTCTGAAACAGTGGTCATTACCGGTCCACTTGGCCTTTACCCGACACTGAATATTCAATAGACTCATCTAATTATAATTCATTTCATACGTGGCAGTTCAATAACACGTATAATTATCATACGAAACAATACTTCATTTTTAATAAGTTAAAAATAATTCATGTTTTCTCTTATTGTGTTTTAATTATATATTTTAAGCAACATAAATACAAGATAATTTATATACAATACGATGCTTTCTCAAAAAACTTAGTATATTCAGTTCTTCATCTCCCATTTCCCCTCAAAATGCAGAACGTATTCCTACTTCCTGTTTTTTTTTAAAAAAAAATTAACGTCACATAAGATTTGATTAAATTAAAACACGTTACACAGTCACACAAGACGTTACTGGCAACAAATCTTGCTAATTAAAACACGAATAACTGACGATGACGACGCTTTAATACTCAATCACACTCTCTAATCACGACACCAAGTGAGGGTAAAAGACCCTAGTTGAATTTAACTTGCAATAGCTTCTATAATTTCCAATCGGTTTTCTGATGGAATCAAGATTCGTACCAACGACCAACAGATATGGAGTGAGTGACCGTAGGGTTTAATGGCGCAAGAGCCAAAGTAGGCCATGCTGCGCCAATCAACAGATACGGAACTCCCAACACTACCATCAATGCAGTCACACCACGTGTATCGGGTTATATAGCGTGTGTCCCTGTAATTGACCTTATAACGTTGTTAACAGCTTAATTATATGTAAATTGAATTAGTAAGTGAGTGGCAGTGGAGTTCAAGGGCGCGAGAGCCAGATGTAGCTATGCGGTGCCAAATATAATGTAATTGTGTTCTAGACCAAAGGAAATGGGGGAAAGGATATAAATTGGTTGACATGAAGGGGTTCGAGTGAATAAATGAAAGTAGGTTTATAGCTCAAGAGCCAAATTTAGCTATGCTGCTCAAAATCATGTACAACTGTGATTAAGAAGGGTCGAAAATAGAGAAGGATCGTTAGAGAATCTAGGAGCAGATCACCCGTGTTTACCAAAGACAGTAAATCCCATGGGAAAGAAAAAGATTACTAGGGAGCTTCAGGCTAATGATTCCCGTAGTTACCCTGAAGAAGACAAGCCCTTGAGAGGATATACAAATTGAAGTGTAACGAATAAGGATATAGATGAGATATAGGAGGATTGATCAAATGAGTGTTTATTAACGTTGCACTGAGAAGCAATGCGAGGGCTATTGGCGACAGACCTCATAATTTTAAAATCGATCAAATGACGAGGACGACACCAGAGTTGGCAACTCCCTCTCCAAACTTCCACACCACACCTCGGGAGGACTTTGGCCTAGGCAGATTTAAAATGCGTCAGTTCCGTTACACGGTAGGTCTTTGGTGGCATCAGGGCTCGAAACCACTACCCAACGAAAACAACGCCAGCCGCGAGTCCGCGACCATGATCACTAGGCTATCGCGGTCACTTTGTGACATGAGATGGCATAAATTAATGACAGAAGCGAAACCGCGACGTTACACACGTAATAAATGCATTAACATGTGTTTTTAATTACTCGTTCAAAGTTCAAATATAACTTGTGAGATTGCGAGATGTATGAACTACTATACAAAGTAAAACACAAAAGCATCTCTAAAATACCTACATGGAACATCAGTAAGGACATCACTAAAGAAAAACGAGCAAAAATAAATCATGGAGGCATCCCAAGGCAGTGCTCATTTGTTAAACTACTGTAATAAATAAAATAATAAACAAGCACTAATTGAGCGAAGCATTTATCTTCTTCACGGATCATCTTACACGAAGAGATAAAAAAAAACACCTAAAATTTGATCTTTTTTTTTTAAAGCTTTGTCCCAAAGGCATTCAACGCTTCGTCGGTTAATTACAAATAAAAGAGTTAAATTTTATGAAATATATCTCGACACTTTTTTTTTAAAAAAAAAACTATATATAATATTATATTGTACCTTCAATTCCTTAAAAAACGTATTTAGATGGAATTCAAGAAATCGCACAATGTGATTTTATGGATGTCATTTGCGCTTCGACACATTTCCCTAGATAAAAAATGGAATCATACGTCTCGCGATTACGCTCACTAACAAATTGAGAAATTAACTACACATCATTAACACGTTTGTACAACTAGTGCGGAATGATATTTACGTAAATATGAATAAAAATACACTAAACGTGTGTGTAAGCAAATGTTTCAACAAAATACATGGAATTCTGCGGCGGTCATTTATAAATGTAGGCTTACATTTTGAATAATTCGCTCAATGTTCGAGCTACTAAGCAGATGAGTCCCCCTGGGTCTTATAATTATCATTGGGATAATGACGCTCTAGAGACTTGGCATAAGAGATAGCAGAACTCTTCGGTAAGATAATGTTCATTCATTATTTTCTACAGTTACATATGCATATTAGTACGGTTTTATTCGGCCAATCAGCACGTAATACATCAATTCGGAGTTTTTAAAGAAAGTCATTAAAGTCAAGTAAAAAAAATACTTGGCTTGAAAATGTAATATAGGATATATAACCGAAATAAAAACCCTCGTAAAATCACAGAGTAGTTTAATTTTTATAACAACATCATTAAAATCTATATAATCAAGGGACTTATTAATCACAATAAAAGAACGTATTTCGTAAAAAAATTACGAATACTTTTCAAAACTCCAGAAAACTAACTCACGATAAACTGTGAGAAAAATTATGAACACGAAGTTAATAGGGGAGGGGGGAATTTTTCAACGGAGTAAGTTTTAAAAAAAAAGGAAATGTTTCGCATTGTTACTTTTGACCCTTATAGCCTACAAAAAACCATCTCGTTGAAGAGGTCCTATTTACCCCAAAGCAATTTTTTGCAGAGTTCTTTAAAATGTTTTTGCTTAAGAGTCACCAGCAGCTTTTGCCTCAAGGATCCCAGTCTGAAACCCATCGAAGACGATAGGCACCATGATTCCAGTTTCTTTAAAAATATGTCACAGACTTGAAAAGAGTTTTCGTTACGACCTTCAACAACGTCTTTTTGTTTCTTTCAGTAGCTTTTAAACTTTCGTTTACTAACTGTTTATTTCAGGAGTTTATAATCTAAGAAAATTAAGATACAAGGAGAGAAGTAGTACGTGGTTTTTTTTTTTTTTTTTAAATAAAAGTTAATGAGTTTCTAAAAGTTTATTTCTATTAATTTCTAATTAAAACTTATTTTTTTCCAAGAGAAATGCTTTTTATAAAACAACATTTAGTAAACAATAAACATTATATATATAAAGAGTACTGTATAATTCGAGCTTTAGAAGAAGTTTGGGCATAAATAAAATCAACTTTCTAAGGTTCGTTCCAACAAAAAGGAGAATTGAAATGTAAAATAATTTTTTATTTAAAATCTTAATTCATGTGGTGAGTGCGATCTAAATCATATAATATTGTAAAAAATCCAAAGCAGCAAAATCATAACATAGGTTTCTATAATTTATACAGATTTAAGATTAAACACGTCTATTTCAAACATTCATCGAAAATTGGATATATTTTATACATGTGATCCCCCACTTTTTGCTGTTTGAAACCTTGTTTTAAGATACAAACAATTATTTGTTTTTTTTTAATAAAGTGGGACACCTTAAAAATTATAACATATGGAAATCATATCGAATGTATGCATGAAAGCTGTTCTTAAAATATTAGAAAGAATTAACCTTGGTTTCAACCAAATATAAACGCATAAATGCAATATCTTATGAAGTTTTGTGTCTGAATAGAGTTTCTTCATACTCCTCAATAAAAAAAAATAAAATTTCCTATATTCTACTTTATAATCAAACATGTCATGGCTTCCAAAAGCCAAATGCGAATCAGGCTGTAGATGCCAGCATTCGGAAGGGCTTGAGTTTTAGTTTAGTTTAATTAACGTCGCACTAGAAGCAACACGAGGGCTATTGGCGACGGACCTCGTAATTCTGAACCTCGGTCAAGTGACGAGAACGATACCTGAGCTGTCACCTCCTCCTAACATCCACACCACGCCAACGGGAGGACTTTGTGCTCTGAATAATTTAACGTGCATCAGCCCCGGCTACACGGCGGGTCTTTGGCAGCCAAGGATCGAACCCGCGACTGAACGAAAACCGCCAGCCACGAATCTGAAGTCTTGACCACTAGGCTACCGCGGCCTCTCGGAAGGGCTTGAAGTGATGCGTTTAAATATTAATGCGAGGAGCTTATTAAATTTGGCAGGATTAGTTTTGATGATATTAGTGAGCAATGAAGTGCTGCCAGATGCATCGGGAAGGACGGTCAATCACAGATGGAGCTCTTTTCTTTGACCATACGATTATTTTGCGACTATCAAAACTATTTCAAACAAGCCAAAATGTTGTCAGCAGACCTAACCCCAATCGTCAAAGGACTGCCGCCACCACTTCGGTAGAAAAATATTGCAATATAGATCATTTTGAACATTTTTTTTTTTTATGAAAATCCGATTTTATTTTAATTTAAGCATCTAAGAAGATAACCTTTTACTATCACACAAATATGGGAAACTTAACAAAGACAAGAAAAACATAACAAGTAGAGATAAATTTCAAACTAAATAAGGGACATCTTGCAAATAAAGAAAAAATTTTAATACGGTACAGATACTTTCTTCACTTAAGTGTATAAAATACCGCCCCCCCCAAAAAAAAAAAAAAAAAAATCTGAACTAAAATTCAAAACAACCTCGTTCGAAATTCGTAATCAAACTTGTCAGAGCAAATCTGTGAAAATAGTGGTTTAAATGGCGCAGGAGCCAAATCCGGTTATGCACCGACAAACTAAATGTACCTGTGATCTAGATATTAGAAAAAGTGAAAAAAGATAATTGGTTGACAAGAAGAAGGATCAAAAATAGAAAAGGAACGCCAGCGTATCCCAGAGACGCATCATCCATGTTTACTAAAAACAATAAACCCTAAAGGAAAGAAAAATATTACTAAGGTGCCTCGGGGTCATGATTCCTTTACTTACCTAAAAAAAAAAAATAGCCCTTGAAAGGCTCAAATATGTCAACTCGCTATAGATTGACATGTTTAACTTAACAAATTTGTCTAAGTAGTTGAAGTGCCAGTCTTTAAAACTAAAATCATGTTTCTTTCAGAATCCGTCTATTACAACTTTATCTATCTTGAAAAAAACATTGTTTAGAAAAGTCTTTTACCCATCCATCTTCGGTAAGATTATCACTTAGATGCTTAAGTCAGCTAGCTGATATTTCCCCCAAAGCTGGTTATTTTCCCACTCAGAATGAAATTTGATGGCTTATTCTCGGGTTATATCACAGTATTTGTCCCAACAAATTGACGAGGAAATTGCAAAAATTGATGACAGAATGCTTGACTTTAATCAATTTTCTGTTTTTTTTTTTTTTATTTCCATTGTTAATCGAGATTAATTTCAAAATTTCGGTGAAATGTGTTGCTTTTTTTGCAGAGTATCTGAAAATGAAATATACAGTTACCGAAGATTTTTCTAATGGCGAATATTGAAAAAATACTTTTTTTTTTCAGAGAAATTACAGCGGATAAATCTACAAAAACTTTCTCAACTGAAAAATATTTTTCTTTAAATAAAAAAAAAAAAAATGATTAAATGACCGACAAAACATAAACGCCATTTTACTATTGATCCTCAAATTTAAATTGTTAATGCTTCGCTGTCTTTACAAGGGAATCCAATGTTTATCTTTTTCTTCAAGCAATTATTTACCAACCCAAAACTAATTCATAAATATGAATTAGCACTACATGTGAAGTACAGTTGGTCTCACAGTTCATATATGAGATATTAATCTTTGAAAGTAAAAGTTCTCTTTAGCGGACCTTTTGAAAATAATAAATATTTAGTTAAAAATTATAACAATTCTTTAATTCCTTTTTGTATCGCAATTTCATAAAATTTATAGAAACAGTGTGAATCTGCACCATATGTTTTTCTATGTCATTCCTAATTTTATCGAATACGCTACAAGCTAAATAAAAAAATATAAGAACTTAAACATAGGATAAACTTCAGAAAATGTACAACACTTTATTAGTCATAAGTAAAATAAAAAAATATTATTTCATGCGTTTTGTATTTCACAGTTTAAAGCTGAAAAATTTATTTATGTAATGTAAAATATTGGACGCAAGGTAAGGTATTAACGATATAAAGTTGTGTCATCGCGGCAAATTTCAAAAGTTGTGTCATACCAAGTTTCAACGGTGGAAACTTGAGTAGATTTCTTTTTACCTTCACCAAATGCGAAACCCTTACCCATCCCACCCCCACTTCTGCGGTTTTACCGTTATTTTAAAATCGAAATGAAACAAGAAAAACTAAATAAAAGGTGGCATCTCATCACGTCGTTATTTAATATATTCAAATAGTCAATATTCTCACATTTGCGATTTTATTACACAAAATTAGGATTTCTTGAATAGTAAAAACGAAAAGAGTACAATACAATTTCAATTCATTTATTATACGTAACTTCCAATTTTTTGATTGACTGTTTATTAATATCGCCCTGAGAAGCAATGCTAGGGCTATTGGCGATGGGCCTTGTAATTTTGAACCTCGGTTGAGTGACGAGGACGACACCTATGTTGACACCTCCCTCTCAGAACTTCTACACCACACCAAATGGAGGACTTGAGACCATGATAGATTTAACGTGCGTCACACCCCGCTAAACGACAAGTTTCGAAACTTCGAGGAAATTTTATAACAAAGGGATGGATTATTCTAGTACATCAAAATAATACAAAATTAACAGAAGATAAACGTAAAGCAGAATCGCTTGCTATTATTAAAAACGCGGCGTGAAACTTCATTTTACAATCTTCATTACATTATTACACTTTCATATTTAATGCTTTTGAGCACTTATATTAGATTAATTATACAGGACAACTGATACAAAGAGAACAATGATATTAATAACAAAAAATAATGATCGTAAAGAACTTTATTTAAAAAAAATATTGATAAAAATTTTGCTTGAATTAGTTTAGATGGTTTACATCAATCACATTACTACTCTCAAGGGGACTATTTCATATATATTTGGATTTGGTTCGGTTTTATTCAAGGCGCCTTGAGAAGCAACACGAGGGCTCTTGACAACGGGCCTCGAAATTGTGAACCTCCGTCAAGTGAAAAGGACGACAACTGAGCTGGCAACTCCCTCTCCAAATTTCCACACCACACCAACGGGCGGGTTTGGGACCTCGATCACATTCAACGTCCATCAGCCCGAAACACGGTGGGTCTTTAACGGCATCAAGGATGGAATCCATGACTAGATGTAAACTACGCCAGCCGTGACCACGCGACCATGACCACTAGGCTACCGCGGCCATATTATTTCATTCAAATAAAAGGCATAAAATTTTCTTGCGTAACAACGCCGGTTTACCCGCAGCACCGGAAATGTGAAGTAATGGATTTTTTGAGGATATACTGTATTTTTAAATACATTTCCTTAGACATTAATTTCAGCTCAGTATTTTATCTTACCTGATGATAAAAATTTCGAATTTCAACATCTATATTTTTATGTAATTATCAAAAACTAACAAAAAATACAGCGTTTAATTATACGTTGCCCATTAAAAAAATAGTTAATCATTCTATTTTTAGAGACACTTTATAAAGGAACAGTTCACAAAGAATTCCATACAGGATATGGAATATACATTTCTCAAATTAAAATTATTACTGCGGTTCACTAACTGGGTTAGAAGAGAATTACAAAATTATACGACGATTGATGAAAACTCAATAAAAAAAAATTCTCTTTTACACAAAAAAATCAAAGTTCTGTAATTTAACTATAATTTATGTTCAACCACTTGAAAGGTGGAATTTCCGTTACCCAGAAATTTCGATTTACCAAACGAAGGCCCATGCAGTCGAAATTTTTTCGAAGTTCTTTTGCTAATTATATCATTTAAATATGCATAACAGAATGGATAAAAATCTGAATAGAAAAGAGCATATAAGCAGTAACTGCTTTAATTCCTAAGCCATGCAACACCTACGCGAGAAGCTAAAAAGATCAATGATTGGTGCACCGTAAAGGTAGGCGACGTCAGTTTGGATCACACTTTCGAATACCCGTTGCTCATTAAGCGACACATCAAATACAGAAATCTATGATTAATACATCAAATAACACTTCATACTCATTAGTTTTTGTGGGATTAGATAAGGTGATGCAACAGAAACAAGAATAAATTATTAATACCTTGGAATACGATTTAATTCCAATTATTTTTATACGCATAAATACACTTATTTCTAATTACGTATCACTATTGAAACTAAGCCTAATTTTTGTTTTATTGTAAAGTAAAGAGATGTCTGCAATTTTATTATGATGTTTAGCAATTCTATTATTACGACAAGTGTACTTCATCATCATACATTTCGATCTAAAATGACAATTACTAATCATACTCGCCATTTGAGACGAAGGGATTAAAATCAAGAGACACAAAACTAAACAAGAATTCGTAAATATTTCTTTTAAAAAATACGTTTGGGTACACCATTTCCTAATCAAGTAATCGCATTATTTACGATTTCCATACAGCTGGAAACAACTTTTTTCAATTTTCAAAATATGACCAAAATTCACGCCATTTCCTTTTAAAATTATACATCAGATTTAGATAGACGGCAAAATATAAGAAATGCAATTCTGATATTTCACTGAATCTCCTTGTATTAATTTCTTTGGTATTTGTTGCTTTAATTCACAATACACGAGGAGTCAACAGGATTTTTTTTTTAATTCACAAAACATTCTAATTATCCCATACTACATCTTTATTTTTTATTGCGATTGCTTACATTGTTAAATCTGCTACCCCTACTGCCTATTTACAAACAAACATTTCAATCTAAATAAGCTATTTCCTTTATTTTCCGACATTAGCACTTAATCTAGTAAATTCATATAAAAATAATAAGATATATTCCAATGCGTAGAAGGAAAAATATCCGTTAATAAATATTTCAATTCCTCACACAATCGACGGCTAACAAAAAATAGTATTACATACTGAAACACAAAAATGTGTTACATTATTACTTACAGCTGTAGCCCACATAACTGATAGTTTTACATAGCACTGATTAGTAGGTCACACAACTATTATAATAATAGTAGTTAGTACAAGAATTCCATCGAGTTTTTTCCTCAGCTTAAAGGCAATCACTACTGTGGTTTTTTTAAATTTGCAATCACGACATATGAATTTCACAAAATAAAATTATTAAAGGGATAAAAGAGTGTTTCAAAGCTTTGGGAGCAAGAGCAGGATTTTTTTTATAAAGATAACTTCAAAGAAGTTCATTCGTGTGAAAAATAACTTTTTTTTTTTTCTTTTATCACTACGAGAGATTTCAGGTTTTATAACGCGAAAAATCAAAACGATATATCCGAGACAAACTACAAAAGGCAGTGGGAACGAAAAACGACCATTCGGCGACGGAAGAATACACGTTTCCTATCCATGGAAGAAAAGAATGGATTGTGATTTACGATTCCATTCAGAGACAACCGTCAAAGAATCCCATCGCTAGACGATTCAGCAGTTTCTACACATGCGTTTTCGCTACATTCGGCTGGGCTACCAAAGAAAAGGGTCGCTTAGTACCACGACAGGAGTTATCATAACAAAGATGCCACAAAAGCTACATAAAATAGTTTTCTTTTCTTTATAGATTAATTCATAAAACAGTAAAATTTAACACATACAACATTTTTCTTATAAAATTTAACTACTTATCACGAATCACATGCTTCTTTAAAAATATAAGAAAAAAAAATTTAATCGAGCCTTCATTAAAAGATTAAAAAAAAAAAAAAAAAAAAAAAAGAAGAAGAAGGTATAAAAAAAATTTAATGTAAAATTATAGAAAATTCTTAACAGCTTCAGGCACTCAACTAAGACACCTAAGCGTTACCGATAAAGTAAGTAACATAAAGAAGAATTAATGCATCAAAGCTTTTATAAATTTTACATTTTACATTTAAAAACTTTTTTATACCCCTTCGTCCAACTTTAAATAAAAGTTCGATTTAAATTTTTTTATTTATTTACATATAATTATTTAATTTTTTTAGTCTTCAAATTTAAGACTCAGAAAAGCAATTGCAGAGCAAAACGTGTGTGTGTAAAATTTCAAATGAATTGGACGTAGTTAATTGTAAAACCCGAGCTCCTCAGTCCGTCTCACAGTTGGCAACGTAATAATGAACTTGAAATGTGCGGCAGGCAAATAATACCTATCATGCAATTAAAAACACTCCTTTTGAAATAATGAGGGCGAAACAATGACCCGAGGGTCAGACACACACACAAAAGCTTTTTGTATGACCCACACTTTGATTTTTATGATTTATTATATAATAAAGAGAGACAACCGAAAATATTTTAAAAATTAAAGAATAAATTTATTTAATGTCGAATTTATAAAATAATAATATTTTTTTTTTTTTTTAAATTCCAAATGGGCGTTGGCTAACTGATTTTCTATCGTATTACTGTACCAGTGTATGATATACTAATGTTTTTTAACGATATTTGGATCCACATATTCATGTGAAAAATTCTTTTCCCCAATTAACTTGGAAATGAATGGACTGCGAAATACACAAATGAACACGGAATATGAAACCAATATTAAGACGCAATCGGAAAATAAGTAACAGAGATTTCACATTAAATGTATTTTTATCAACTTAATTATTCGTACACATACCTGTAACTAAGTTTATTAATAAAGAATATTTCAAAATATATATGTCCTTTCCTTCATTCCTCTTTCATTAAAATACTAAGTGTATAGGCGGCACAGGGCATGATTGCACCTGTTGCGGTACTGCACAGTATCACTCCACTGATATAAATTTTTTGAAGTCGACCTTTATTTTTTGCTCACCACTTTCAAAAATAAAAGTTGTATAACAAAAATGAAACAAAAAATTTTTAAAGGATTTTAAAAGTGAAACTAAAAAAAAGTCAAATGTCAAGTTTTACTTTTAATAAATTTTCGGTGTTTCCAAATTATTGGTACTTTTTTTTTATCTACACCCTTTCCTAAGTATAGAGCCATTGACATAGTATTAAACAAAATAATGAACAAAATTTGACCCACTTCTCAAAAAGATTCGCAATCCCTGTTCGAGAATATAAAGAATCAATGTACCGTCAGAAGCCAATTCTAAACTGCTGTTTGTAGAAAATGCAACACCATGAAGGAATCATCAGAATCAAATGAAATTCGCAGCAAATGTCAATTATAGGATATTATGCAAATTAATAAAGTTTCAGAGCCATCGCGCGTGCGCGGCGCGCGCAGCGCCCTCTGAATTGATGCTGAAAACGTATAAATAAAGTGCTGTAGCGGGACGTTGAAAAAAGTCTATGATTATTTGTTAGTGGCAAACGTTTAGTGAGACCTGAGTATGCCTCCACGACGGAAGAATAAGAAATTCAAGCAACTTACGGAGTTTGAACGAGGGAGGATAATCGGCCTTCGAGAAGGAGGATTTTCCTATCGCGCAATAGCAGCTCGTATGCAGCGGAACAGTTCCACAGTGATGCGAGTTTGGAAGCAGTGGACCGACGAGCACCGAACAACTCGAAAAACAGGCACTGGACGACAGAAGGTGACGTCAGAGCGCGATGATCGACACCTGCTCCGCATGGCGGTGAATGATCGCACAGCTTCCTCCAGGCAGCTGGCAGCACGTTGGTCTACTGCTACAGGTGTACAATTGTCGGCTTCGTCAATTCGTCGTCGTCTGCTGCGCCGTGGATTGCGTGCAAGGGTGCCTTTATACAGGATTCCCCTCACGGCGAATCATCGACGGTTGCGTCGGCAGTGGGCTCTTGAGCACAGAGACAGGCGAGCTGATTGGCACCAAGTTGTCTTTTCAGATAAATCACGCTTCAATTTGTGGACCCATGATGGCCGTGTTCGTGTTAGACGTTATGCCGGTCAACGCTGCCTTCCTGAGTGTATTATTGAACGACATAGTGGTCGAACACCCGGAGTTATGGTCTGGGGTGCGATTTCGTATCATGGACGATCCAATTTGATACGAATTGAGGGTAATCTCAATAGCAACAGGTACGTCCGTGAAGTGCTACAGCCCGAAGTCGTTCCTTTCCTTCAAGGCATCCCAGGAGCTATCTTTCAGCAGGATAATGCACGCCCACATGTTGCGCGGACTGTTCGAGACTTCTGTTCAGCACAACGCATGCAACTTCTTCCTTGGCCTGCTTATTCACCGGATATGTCGCCTATTGAGCACGTGTGGGATATGGTTGGGCGGCGTCTCGCTCGTGATCCGCGTCCTGCAGTTTCCAAAGACGAACTTTGGTTGCGCATACAAGCGATATGGAATTCTCTTCCTCAAGCAGATATTCAACATCTGTTTGACTCCATGCCACGTCGTATAGCAGCACTTATTGCAGCGCATGGTGGCTGCACCAAATACTGATTTCGGAAGCTTAATTTGTTTCTTTTGTTTTGAAAATTTCATCATTTATTTGTATCAGTACAAGTCGTTTCTGCATTAAATTTCATTTGATTCTGATGATTCTTTCATGGTGTTGCATTTTCTACAAACAGCAGTATATTTTCTTCCCGTACAAACACGAATTCTGATTAACTAATTTCTAATAATTACGCTCACTTTTCACTACAATCTCTAATTAGTTATGAACACGAAACTCAAAGAGCGTTGTTTTTTCTGAGATGATCACATGTTATAGATCAATGAAGATGAGAAAATTGCGATCGCGCGAGATAGGTACCTAAAGACGATTTTATTGATGGCGTTTTTACAAGGATTAAATTAACCGTTTAAACGAAGAACGGAGAAGAAAATGTGACCTTACACAAATAATATATATGATTACACGTAATAGTTGCAGCAGATGGTTTGTTCCCTTTCTTTTTTTAGTAAATTACTTCACTGCAGGGCCTATTTCTGGAGTTTTGATCGGAACAAGCAATCAAAACTAATTCTCATTCAATCGATAATTCGGTTCCTACCATTATCTCAGAATTATCTCCTGCGGATATTGTTTAATGATGCCATGCTCATTTACCCTGGAGATGAAAGGATCGCCCCAGATGTTTTACATAATCTGACTAGTTCGTGCACTCATACATAATAACTGCGTCTTTTTTCAAAGCGCATTCAAGATTGTAATTGTCAGCAGAAAAAAATTAATAAAATTACACCTACATAAAATTCATTTATCCCCGTTTCCCCCCCCCTTCTCTCTCCTCCAAATGCAAAAACATTTCTGATTTTTTCACACAACATACGCTTTACTGGTGAGTGCAATACATCGTTTGTTGAAAGAAATTTTTTTAAAAAAAAAATTGTTGAATAAAAGAAAAATCTATGAATTCTCAATAAATCTATCACGTTTGCGTGTCACTAAGGCTTTAAAAAGCCGATCTAAATATGTTAAAACCTTAGATTAAAATGCAAAAAAAAAAAAAAAAAAAAAAAAAAAAGCTCAGTATTTAATTTAATACATTCGTGGACGTGATTGACATCGCATTCATTTTAATTGCGATACAAAATAACAAGAACGCTTTAACATTCAAATTTATAAACCACATAAAATGCTTTTAATTTCATACGGCGTTAGATTTTTGCTCTTTTGCATTTTTATGTTCTGCTGACTGGTTCAGTGAGTATTTGCTTTGGTTTCGACTTTTCTTGGTGTATATAAAAATTTCTGTAAGCTGGCACATTGCGTAAATTAGAAGAGCAACACTTGGCATGAATGCAACATCATCCAATATGTGTAATAATTACAATGTGATATCCTTAGCCCTCGGACTAAACGTAACTTATCGAAATTTGGATATTACGATTAGTTTAAATATAAAACATCAGTCTATTTTTGTAGCTCGTTAATATTCTATCATCGAACGTGTTAACTAATTTAACTTTTTTTTTTTTTTTTTACCGTTACTTGTCGTCTCTAGATTTTTGAAAATTGGAAGACGACAATGGCAGTTTTTATTCCAAAAAATACTACTTAAAACTTCGAACACAACTACGATCAAAAAACTATTCACCGAGTTATCAGCTGTATTTTATGGAAACCTAATCTATGGATGTTTTTAAACATATTTCAATTAATAAAAAAATTTACATTATTACCTGAAAATTCCGATCAATTCAAATGTTGATAGAGTTGAAATCTGTTTTTGCGACTGTATATTTTTAATTTGAAATAAACAAAATATGGACATTATTTGAACGCTCTGAAAGAATTGCGATTGCTAATTTTTATTAAAAATATTAATATCAATCTCTAGTGCTCAGGATAAACTGTAACGTCAGAATTTGGATATCACAGTTTAACAATAAAACATCGGTCTATTTTTATAATACATTAAAATTCTTAAAGTGTTAAACGAGTTTTTACTTTAAATCGTACGCGATCCCTTATTCATTTTGATTTTCACACACTCCGACGACATACACACAATTTCAGATCCCCCCTTTTTTTCCCCTTAATGTTTGTAAAGTAACGAAAGAAACACACTCACCAGCTTTTGTGCAGGGCATAATAACCGAATAAAAGAAAACGTGCAAAAAAAAAATATGAAACTTCATAAATAGCTATAAAATACATTGTTTGCAACACATTAAAAAAATTTTCTTTCTTTCTTTTAATGCGGCAAAATAAGGACCGCATAAAAGTTTCATAGACATAGAAAATAGAACTCAAAACCTCACAATGTAGCAAGAAATTGACTTTCCAAATAAGGCAAAAATTAATTTACAACGGAAACACTTTAAAAAAATATTTTATTTGTTTATGTATTAAATATTACATGAGCAAAATGTACATATAAAAATTATTCTTCGCTATCAAGAAAGCGGATCTTCTTGTGGACAACAGTTCAAAATCATTTTTGTCTATCTAGCACTCTTTCAGAGTAGAGTTTTTTGGTGATACAATAACCAGTAATTAGTTTTTGCAAAGACAGTTGTTTGGTTAGTCGCTTGTATATGTCGCAGTAACCAGATATTCAAGATCGAAGCTTATTCTGGAATTTGAAAAGGTATCGATTGCAGGAAAATTCGTTTGAACTCCCCAAAGGAGGTGTTCGTTAAAGGAGAAAACGCGATAGAGGCCAAGATATAATGCAACAAAATCGGTAACATGATATGAGCAAATTTTTTGTAATATGATGAAGTAATATCTGATGGACCATCTGCTGCTTTCTTTTTCAAATTACTTTATTACTTTATATTCATATTATGCACTGCTGCAGAAAAAATGATCGCACAAAAAAGGGGTTGTATAAGAACAGATGCCATTGCAAACGATTTCGGAAAAAAAAAAAAAAAAAAAAAGAAAAATAATTTAATTATGAAATTTTTATATACTATTATACAGGTGATTGTGACTGTTTGTTAACGTCGCCTCGAGATGCAACACGAGGGCTGCTGGCGAAGGACCTCGTAATTTTGAGCCTTGGACAAGTAATGAGGACGACACCCGAGCTGGCATCTCCAGCTCCAAACTTCCACGTCATGCCAATGTCAGGACTTGGGGCCTCGACAGATTTAACGTACATCAGCCCCGCTACACGGTAGGTATTTATTGGCATCGAACCCACTGCTCGACGAAACTCCGTCGCAAGTCAGGCTATTATCACTAGGCTACTGCGGTCTAATATTATACTGGAACTGATCTAAGCAGAATGATTTCACTACTGATAATAAAACATACATCCTTCGTGTTATTACGGGGATGTTATTTAATCGCTTTATTATAGCGGTAATTAAACTTTTAAAAAAACACAAGTTTTTCGACTGCATAATTTCAAAAATTTATCTCAAACCTAGTTTATCAGGTGATAGAGCTTAGTCACATTTACCAGCGATATGAGCCCAAACAATCACGGAAAATTGCTCCATTGGAAACAAATAAGAGAATATATGTCATAACAGAAGAAATTTTCTCTTTGAAAATGCTTACGTCAAAAGCTAAAGGCCAAGGGCAAAAGCAAGCACGACAAAACTGAAAGCAACTTTTGATTTTTCTTTCAAAGTCATTTTGAACTTTTAGAATCCTAGGAATCTGACAATTCAATTTCGATAAAGGAATGCCAGAGTATCTATCATTGTTCTTGGCTTCAGGCAATTCGTTACAATGCAAATTACATTGTCAGTACAACAGTAGCTACAAAAAAAAAGTAACCCTCTTTCACTTTCATTCCGTAACAATCAGATTAAGGAGGTAGAATCAAAAGAAAGACGCAATATGAACAGTTAGAAATTTCTAAAATTATTTCCACGTTCTTCTGAGGTTTATTTGTTAACCCTAGTTTGAAATGTCTTGGGGCCTCTCCAGGTATACTATTTAGAGACGATAGAGCTGAGAGAGTCAATCTGTCACTTTTACAAAAGTCAGAAAATGGGGTTAAAGATTGAATTAATGTCTTCGACTTGGAATAGAAATTATTTTTGTTTTACAACTTTGACATAAATTATAAGAATAGAAATATTCGTATCATTCCATATTAGTATACTTACAACTGAATCGAAAATAAATATTGAAATTGTAGTCATGTTGACTTTTTGTACTTTAAAATATCAAATTTCCACTTCAAAATTTCTTTAATTAAATTTATATTTTTTACCGTCTACTGAATTTGATTCGTTAAAAAAATAATATAACTATAAATCAAAATTTATAAAGTATTTACACGTATAATAAAATCATAAAAACATACTTGTTTATAACAAAGAAATGAAAATTAAAATATTTCGATAAAAGAGTACATTATTGCTATTTTTACCAGAAAAATAATTAACGCGAACAACAAAATACATAAACTGAGAACTGTTTTATCTTGCAGCAAATATACAAATCGCAGAGCATCCTATGCTCCAAATCAAAATATAAACAATATTTGAAATAAACATTAAACAAGAAAGTTCGATCTTTGTCGATCTCTTTGTCGCTAAAAATTATTCGGAAGATCTGTGTTCCTAAGACGGGGAAACAAAGAATCAAGATTCAATTACAGTCCACTGGTAAACCATTGTTTAGTTTTTCATTCTCAAAACATTATCACGTCAGCTGGCCAAAACAACAACCAAGAGGAACAAAATTGAATGGAAGTAATAAGGAAAGAAAAAAAAAATAAGGCTAAAATCAAAAGAAAAAGATTCGCCTAGTGCGTATGCGAAACCATTGGCAATAATAAAATTCGATATAAAAACCAACGTTTTTAAAAACAACGTTTTTATATAGTGGCAAAGTTTATTAGAGAAAATTATTGAAATATTAGTTAAAACTGTTAGTTATTTTTAACTTTAAAATTCACTTAAAAAGAGACATTTGTGACAGTATTAAAAAATTCATAATACTCATAAAATCAAAACATGCATTTGAAAGTTTGTAAGTCATTCTATTAAAAAAAATGGGAACCAGAATTCAGAAAAAATTATTGTGATAAGACATGACGCCAAATATTGAAAACTTTCTTTCTTGCGAATGATTACTGACTAAAAGTCAGCAACCCTTACTATCTCGGAGATTGTAAAGGGGAGATAGTATCTCCCCTTTGCGAGTACAAAAGGTTTACGATAACCTCATGCGGTGAAGGAGTGCCCGGTACTCCCAGAGGGGGAAAGAAATTTTCCCTCAAACCTAAAAGCGCCTAGAGGAAAGAATATTTTGACTTATTAAAATTATTGAAATATTAGTTAAAACTTGTCGCAAACGTGTAAATATTGCATTGTTAGGCGAGTACGAACGATTCCCAAAATTTCAAAGCTCTAGCTTGATGGGAAGTTGGTTAAATTAACGATCGAAAATTTGATGACACACACACACACACACACACACACACACACACCAAGTGAAATTCAGAAAAACGTTGTAAAAATTACACCGACTCGGAAATAAACAGGAAACCTGTTTTCAGACGAAATTGTTTCCTTTTCAACAATATTTCGTCCCCCAATCATGACCTTTAACAACCTATATATAATAAGAAAAAAGATCCTGCAAAGTAGCTGTTCCCAACTGGGGCTACCACGACAGGCCATTAGATGTCGCAAAAAGAAAACGGTAGCGGTGGTCAATCAGCTAATAAAGAACAAAAGAATTTTTTAAAAGTAGTTGAGATTTTCACTATAATATTAACTTCCTATCAATAAAATCTTCCAAGAAAGAAGGGTTGCGAACGCTAGAAGGATCGGCTTCTCCTCCAGTCGCAGCTGGAAAAAAAGAGCAAGGAGTTGCGTAACTCGTTTAACTCGCATAAAAAATAAATATTGAAGCATATTAAACGTGCCTTCGTATTTAAGATTGTATTTGCCTTCTTTTGAGTCAAGTTTTCAAAACTTTGTAATTCAACACAGTCCACAAATATGCCGTTAATCCCAATCCCTAAATCATCGAGTCAGATTTTTTTTTTTTACTTAAAAAAAAAATGTATAAACTATTTAATGAAAAAATAGACCATTTTATTTAATTCAACATACACCTTTTTTGGAGAAGTTTTCGGAATTTGTAATGAGGGATTGGATGGGGGTGCAAGGGAGAATTCAGGGACTGCGTAAGGGAGCCGAGTCAACTGGGGGGTGGGGGGTGCGCGGACTGAAAAACGTTAAAAAAAACTACTGCTGTAACGCCTAGTAAAATCCATCGCCTGAACTTAATTGTTTTATTTCGGTGCGTAAAAACAAATTAATGCTTCCTTTTTATAAGAATATAAACTGCCACCGTAATCAATACGTTTAAAAAATAGAATCAATTTCTACAATCGCAGTTTGCTATCAGATATTAATGAGAAATATCACCATTAAGAAACCATTTGTAACTCAATTTGATAATCGATTCATGTACTACCTTTATAGCTCGAACAAGCTAGGTCAATATTAAATAAAACTTTTTGAAATAAATTGAACCTAACATCTACACGCAATTCCTCAAAGCTGAATAAACAAAATCTGTTTCTCGTGACTTGTAGATAAGAAAAAAGATTATGCAAAAATTAAAATTGAATTCCAGATATAAAAAGAAACATAATTCCAACCATATTAACGAGAATTCTCGTTTAAGAAATGTTTTCGTCGGGAAACGAGAATTCTCATTTTGCAAAAAGCGTATACTTTCCTGATAAATTCTGAAATACCGGGATTACACATTTACAGAGGTACATTCTTAAATTTGTTAGTGATGTATATTATATATATATATATATATATATATATATATATATATATATATATATTATATCCTAGGGTTTTTCAGTCAGTTACATAGCATTCGTCAACAAGTAAATTTAATTTGCTTTGTTTTTTACCGTAATAGATAAATTTAACGAATTTGAAAACTAAATTTACTATGAATTATTAGGCTTACCAAGTGATTGTGATGATGGTAGTGATATTGTACCTAGTATAAAAGGTGCAAACCTATTTTATGAAACAGTGATAGTACTTCTGAATCGGAAGAGGATGAAAATATCGATAGTGAATCAAAAATTGATATAAGTGTGGGATGATATTGTTACATTACCATGGTTAGAAAAATTTACAGGAAATCCAAGTATGGCGTTAATTCAAGAATTCCCTGAAAATATCGTTGATACAACTTAGCCATTTTTTTTAATAACTTCTAGTACATGTGTCATGAAACAAATGGATATCATAATAAACGTGTAACTTAAGTATCAAGTTTCAATCAAAGTTCACAATTAAAATAAAGCGATTTCTTGGACTTATAATTTTAATAGGCAAAATCTGCGAAATACTGTTACAACAAAGAAAGCTGTTTCACCGACTAAAAAATAATACTAACACTACTTACTCGCAACTCCTGAAAATTTCAATAAAATATATTAATCACCAAATAATTATCGCAGTTTTTATACAGATACATTGAAATATCTTTATATCTCTAAAAATACCCCAATTCAAATGAAAGTTTTAGGAAAAATAACTTAATGCGAAAGTATAATAATATTGGGTTCGCAATCGCTCAAATATTATTAAATTTATTTTCGGCTTTACTTTTACACAACTCAGCGAAAGACAAGATGGTCGAATTTTTAAAAAAAATTAAATAAAAAAAGGGGTAAACGTTTTTTTTAAAAAATAATTCTTTATAGTTTTAAAAACATCCAAACTATTTCAGAAATGCGCAACTCTAGTAAAAAAAAGATGCAAAAACGAAAATAAAACATTAAGAAGCAAATGTATTACGATGATTTTTGGAAAAAATAACAAATAAAATGGATTTTCAACTTTTTTTGTCTTCGTCTCAATTACGAGCAATTACTCCGTCGTTTATGCGTGGGTGTGTTTTAACAAATTTTAACTTGTTGTTCTCAAAACGCGAAGGTTACAGTACAAAAAACACGGAGCAATTACAAAATTATATCGCCTAGTGTTTTTTCCCCTTATAACTCCATTAAATTAATACTTATTATTAATCTTCAGTAATTAAAATTCAATTACATGCATACAAAAAATTCCGAGTTCATATAATTCCTACCATTTAGCATCAAGTTTTTCATTTTCTTCCATACGTAAAAAAGCCTAATCCTCTAGATATTCTTAACGACCGTCATTCGTTTAAAAAAGTTTCTTAGTTTCATGAAAACTGGCTACTTTTAAGATTTCAGAGGGAAAAATTTAGAAATAAGAGCGAAAGATTTAAAAAAAAAAAGAAAGAAAGAAAGAAAGAACTTTGACATTTTCAATACGGTTGATTTAAAATTTTATATTTCAATCGGTTAGTGTATATGAACAAAATGGATTTCACACCCTCAAATGCTAACCACAATTTTTATTAACATAATCTTAAATAAATACACAAAGTTTGAAGCGCGTGGGGGAAAGAGAGGGGTTCACTCATATATAACAATTAAAACCAAAAAATTAGGAGAGGATGATACGTCTCCTCCCTAGATCAGATCAGATAAGAGAAAGAAATGCGACACCTAGATCGTTTGTTCATCATTTCAAACAAACAAAACCAAAAATAGTTGCATATAGCTTCTAATGGCCTTCTTTCATTGTTAAATTCTACAGACATCTTAAAGTTGAATTAAATAGTCAATAATTTTCAACAAATCCTAAAGTTTATTTAAATAATCAGTAAGTTCACAAATCCAATGGAAGAGGCAGCAGAAAAAGGACAACAGTGTACTCATTTTCTTCCTAGAACATCCAAGGTCGCTCTCTCTCGCGACTCTCCTAATTCACTTTAATTATTTATTATAAGCTTGAATTAAAATATTAGCTTACCAACTAATTCGCACCGATTGAGGCAATACTTGAATACAACCGATTCGACTTCAATTACTCTAAACCAGAAATCATTTCCAACCAATTTTAATACAAACTATTAATTAATAATTCACTCCAACTTACAAAACACCTATCAGCCAGTCGTTATTACCAGTCTCCCTTCTTATTCCTTTCAATTCCATTTCACGTATAAATCACTATTCTTAATTCAATTCATTACACTTCCTACCTTTATCTAATAGACCAAATCACGTTTCATTTGGTTAGCAAGGAGATGTAATTGTATGCAAATGAAATTAAAATAAGTCCCCAAGGTTAGTGAAGAGAAAACCGCGAATGGTCCAACATCACAATCTTACTGTTCATTCTTTCCATACCAAAAACCTGAAAGAAAGGAAAAAAAAAGAAAAAAAAAATAACTTTGATCTTATTTCGATCGATCGTTTTAACTCCCCCCTCCCTTCATCTTAACCAACAAAAAGTGAAAATATCCCAAAGGAATCTAAATACCTGGTTAAACATTTATAAACAAAACGTTGCATCGATCAACCAGCAGGACCTTTACAATAATCTCGAGTCAAGGACTTGACATTAAGAACGTCCCGTACATACAAAAGTATCATCTAAATGATGAAATCGTTCCACATTTACAGCTGTAAAAACAAATCATCGAGGAAGGATGTAAGACCACATAAAGAACAAAGAGAAGCCCTATTACCCAGCTACCACAAAAGCTATGGCCCTATCGCTTGTTCCCGAACCATAAAACTCTCGCTGGCCGACTACTCTCAGAAATTGCAATCACAATCAATGGAGGCGCAAATAATAATGGAAGCAATTTAGCAAGAGTTAGGCGTACCCATTCAAACAAGTCAATTACCTTCAGAGCCTTTGATTCGTTACGGACGAACGAAATGAAGATTTGATACGTTAACATGCTACGCACTTATGAACAGCTGATCCTTCGTTGAAATTTAATCTTTCGAAACATTTACAAAGATCAACCATTTCAAGAAATATAAATATCTCTCCTCTCTCCCTGTCTGGTGCAAGATTAAAGTAACCCATGTCGACAAGAAATTAACAAAAAATTGCGAATAAAAAAAATCATTAATTAATTAAACAAATCAAGGAAGCAGGAAAAGAGTGTATTCAGTATCTGTTCTATAAATCACAAACTACATTAAATACAGCTAACAAAACAGTCTGTGACCTTGAAGAAACAATTTTAGAATACAAAAATAACTAAAAGTAACAATAAAGAAAAAAGCGGAACATGTGTAGAACACACTGAATAATAGTGTTAAGGAATTTACAAATAGCTGGGAGGGAGAAGAATCTGTCAAAACTGAATACGTTTCTATTTGTGTTACAAGTTTTACGTAGAGCTAACGGTAATATAAAAAAGAAAAGCTTACGGTTCTTATGAAACTATTTTTGAATACATCTCTTCAAAAACGAGGCTTAGCTGTAGTTAAAATTGGGAAGAGAGAGCAAAGATACTATGATAACGAGCTTTCCAAGTATTATTAACGTAACTTAAACTAAGCAGAAGTAATTTTTGGTATTACCCCTTATTTTATAGTATTTGGAGAATCAAAAAAATCTAAAAAGCTCACTATTTATAATGTATTTAAAGCAGCTATTTTCTATAAAGATCAAAACAATTACATTTTGGTGCAAAAGATTATAATCCACGCTAAAAGTTAATTTATCCATTTTAATTTATGCGGAATTGTAAAACACTAAAAAAAAAAATGAATAATGTTACCTTTAAAAAATTAGTTTTAATTTCAATTAGTAATGCAGAACTATTGAGGATTTTTTAAATTAATTTCTCGAGAATATTTGCTTCCATAAAAATTACTACAGACGAAAATACGCCAAAAAAAAAAAAAAAAAAAAAAACACCAACTGTATTTTAGAGATTAATTTAACTCGAATGTATAAAAAAAAAAATAGGAAAAAAATTATTATGTCTAAATAAGTAATCAAAAAAATTGAAAGAGCGAAGTAAAACATTCGATCAATCATTCAAATGAATGACACATTCGGTTTTTGAAATAAATCGATTGAGATCACATATTACAGTATGACATATTTGCGATCGATTGAGATCACATATTACAGTATGACATATTTGCGATCGATTGAGATCACATATTACAGTATGACATATTTGCGCATACAAAGAAAAATAGTTTTCGAAACTGTTTATTAATACAATTCGCATTTCGTTACTGAAACTAAGAATCAGAATTTATTCTTGGGTGATTTTATGGGATTGACATTCATCTGATTCATGTTCTATACGATTTATTCGTAGAAAAATATTGCGCTACTCTTTTTTCCTGTTAAAACATCTTTTGTTCAACCTTTATTCTCTTTTGAGTAGTTTCTAAAAGCAGATAAAAATGTTCTGCTGATTTAGAAATGCATTAGCTTAAAACCGAATGCACTACCTTCATTTTTACTCGATAACGTTACTTTCTTTTTTCCCAATTGGTAATGAAAAATCTCCTTTTTGAAAAGACTTTCATTTTGTTTTACCCATAGATGTAAAAATATGTATCCCTGGAAAAACACAGATGGGAGTTAATCCAATATCTAGTCTCAGGATTTTATGAATGTTTCTATTTTTCGTTCTAGACAGAAAGATACATACATACTTTCCGTTCTGTCAATACGGACCTGCTTTTATGAAAGACTGTTATTGAAATTGACTTACTATTTTTTCCAAGTTATATATAGATACTCAAATTCTAAACTAATAAAAAAAATAATCACAAAATAAAGAGTTTAATTATTTCTTTCCACTTTTTTGGTTACTTTCATTTATTTCGATTTGAAAATGTTAACAAACTTTTTATGCATTTTTGCTGCTTTCATGAGATCTGACTTTTTTTAAACGAATACGGACGCTTCTAAAAGGTTTTACTTTACAAAGTATCCTGTGGCCGCGGTAGCCTAGTGGTCATGGTCCTGGACTCGAGGCCGGCGGTTTTCATTGAGTCGCGGATTCGGGTCTTGATGCCACTAAAGACCCGCAGTGTAGCAAGGGCTGATGCACGTTAAATCTGTCGAGGCTTAAAATCTTCCCTCGGCATTGTGTGGAAGTTAAGAGAGGGAAGTGCCAGCTCAGATGTCGTCCTCGTCACTTGACCGAGGTTCGAAATTATGAGGTCCGGCGCCAATAGCCGTTAATAAAATCAATCATTACAAGGTATCCTATTAATAAAAGCAAATAATATTGATATTTTGTACGAATGTTTTTTATTTTAAAATTTTATTTCTTTTAAATGCCAGTTTTTGACAAGAATTAATAGAAAAACTAAATTTGCATCAATAATGCTTGTAGCCTTTATTTTAGTATAAAAATTATCACTTTAGTAGTTTTCTATATAAAAAAAATGTAAAATGAAAAGCCGTTTGGCAAAGTATGGAATGCATGAAAAGACAAATTATAGGAGAAAAAATTGATTAAATTGAATATATATATATTAAAAAAGCAGGGTGTTTATGAAAGTATATTCCAACTTTTTAAAAGCTACAATTACAAAGATAAAGAAGCTACAACCTTTTTGGGCAAATTATATTAAAAAATAACACTTTGAAATATGTAAAATTATAAATGATCAATACGACAGCCACGAGAAAGACGAACGATTATACAGTCGATGATAGAGCTCCTCCCACACTTTTTTCAACATATTCGGAGTTACAGTTTGAACAGCTTTTCAGTTCATGAATGTTAGCTGGTAGCAGTGAAAAAAAAAAACACTAACTTTTAAGTATGTATAAAGAAACAAAATCTAGGGAAGTTAAAAGAGGGCTTATTGGGGCCTCCGAATAAGATTAGGGTAGTTAATCGCTGTGTGACCAATCCACCATATCATACCGCAAGTTATCATTCGTGTTTCTCGTTCACAGTGAATATTTGTAATTTTATTAATTTTAAAAGTGTTATCATTATTTTAATTTGTTGAAAAATGTTGTAAATTCTTGAGTATTGTAATTGTAGCTCTTCAAAGTTGAGATGTTCTTTTTTAAACACTCCGTATGTTACTCTTTAAAGGATTGATTGTTTATTAACATGGCACTTAGAAGCAACACGAGGGCAATTTACAATCGATCTCATAATCTTGAACCCTGATCATGCGACAAGAAAGACATCTGAACAGGCACCCCACTCTCCCAACTTCTACACCGTTCCAACATGAGGAATTTTAGTCCCGACAGATTTCACATACATCAATCCCGCTACACGGCGGGTCTGTTAGCGAAACCAGAGCTCGAATCCATGAAACGACGGAAACAACGCAAGACATGGGTCGCGACCATGACCATTTGGCTATCGCAGTCGAGACAGCCATGTTAGAACATGATATAAATAATAATCGAGCGTTTCTCTATCCGAAAAAGTGTTCCGTGTTTGGAGGGCCTATTCTTTTAACTTTACGCGGAGACAGCAATAATTTTTAAAAATTTCATATTAATTTTAAAAAAATTACTCATTTTGAAAAACAATATGAATACAACTATTTAAATTATATAAACTTAAGTGGCATAAATTACATTCAAATGACAATTGATGGCCGTTTAAGTAAAGGATGAAGAAATAGAATTTTATTAAAAATTTACTTAAAAATGAATAACCAAGTCCGAAATAACATAAACGGCACAATGTATTGTGCAACCATTTTTAACTCTATACTAAATGACATTTTCATACCAACACACACTACCATTTTTATTTGATAGATATACAGAATACTGGAACTCATTTATTGCTGAATTTGTTTAAAAAACGAATACCTCTAAGCTTGAAAACCGCAGAAATGATAAACTTTATAACTGAGCAACTATTTTAAATTGTATCAAGATGACATTTTAATATCTGCTTGCTACCATTTTGATTGGATAAAATGACAACACCGTTTTATTAAATTTAATAAAATGAATTCTGCGATGTACTATTTACCCAGAATCAAAAGGGTGAAAGAGTTCAACTTTGTTACAATGTGACATTGTTTACACACACACATTTAAACTTTGAATTGATTTTAATCAAAATACTAAAGCGAGAATGTGTTTCTGAAGTCATTGACTGCTAAATGTTCAACGCGATGTTTACAACTACCATCCAATTCAAAATAATATTCTTATTCGAAGCAAAAATAACGATTGGTTTTCACGAGATTCGAGATTTGTCAAAATAAATTCGACATAACTTTAACAAATCTCGAATTCATAATCGTATTCCTGCGATACATTTCTTTGTATTACATGAAGCAAAATTCAGATTGAATTTATATATTACAAAAATTATTATTAACAATAATTCCTAGCTTTCGATACGTATAAAATCGTTTTATAACTTATTACTCAATAGATGCAAATATATGTTTGTGGCCACAGTAGCCTAGTGGTCATAGTTGCAAACTCACAGCCAACGTTGCTTCCGTCCAACCCAGATGCAACTAAAGATCTATCATGCAGCGAGGCTGATGCACGTGAAACTCCAAGTCATACCGTGGAGTAGTGTGGAAGTTTGGAGAGGGAGGTTCCAGCTCAAGTGTCGTCCTCGTCACTTGACCGAAATTCAAAATTACGGTATCCGCTGTCAAACACGTATTCCCCTCTGTAAACACGTTGTAGGCTTTTATTCACCTCTGAACTTCGAAATTTTTTAACATCTTTTGTTCTTTGTTCCAACATGTACGGTTATATCTTTCTTTTCATTGTTATTTAAAAAATTCTTGTTTCCAATAAATGCTGAGTGCTGGGGTGATTGTCTCCAAGGGGGCCGGTTTGCAGCTCTAAACAATTTGGGTGATCTCGGTCCCCTTGGGCATTCTACCAATAACCTTCTAGTTAGCTCTAAGTGCGGCGTTAATAAACAGTCACTCATTCAAAAACAAACATATATTTAAAGCATTAACAATTCATCTTAAAAATAATAGGGCTCTTACGCGATCATAAATTGCAGGGAATCTGATGTCAAATGTTATAAAGAATGAGAAGGGAGCAACTCAATATGACTTTTGAATCAGAAACCTTTAACTTGTTTGATTAACGTTTGTATTTGTGTCGTTCTAAAAATAATTAAAACATCTTATTCTTATTCTATCTTAGAAACCTAAAAATTACAAATTTTAAAATTTCACTTCAGCTTCAAACGAATACTTGTCATTTATATAAAAAGGAAAAAAAAAAAAACTTTACTCCAACCCCATTCTTTGCTTGGTTTTTATATCCTGTCTTTTAAAAAAATTAAAGCAAAAAGAGTAAAGAAACTCGTTTAAAAACATAAGAGCAATGCGTTTCTTTTTAAAGTAACGGTCAAATAGAAAGCGAATTTCTCATACTTTTTCTGACTAGTAAGATTCTGGAACGTTTGTAAAGAAAAAAGGAGCTCTTTTCGTCATTCTAGATGACTCATATATACCCGATGAATCATAAGAAGAAATTGTTAAGATTGAATAGGTGCGCTATCACCACTGACATACTCCAGTAAATAACTATACCACACACAATTTTATAAGGCTGAAAAAAAAACTTGATTTGGAACTTAAAAGAGCTAAAGCGTGACTAACCACCCTTTCATATTCACTATTTATTTTAACTTCGCAATAAAATAATATACAAGTGAGCGGCCTTAAGTTATTTTATACAACAAGCCTTCACACTCAGAAATCTATATTTAAAACTGTGCCAGAATTTAATTTTATTTCAATCTGGAATTTAAAAAAATCGGTCCTAAATTTATCTAAAGATTTCAATTTTATTATTTTCCATTTAATTTAATTACCCAGTTAACTGGATTGTTTAAAAGCTCCATTCGTTTAATTTTCCATCCGTTTCAATATCGCATATGAAATAGGACTCGATATTTACACATTCGAAATGCGGTTGTTTGTAAATGTCAACGCATACAGAATTTAATCAATACTTGATTATATCAACAGATACTCCTCAATTTGATAAACATCCAACATGAAACGATAATAATCCCATCGCGCCCGCCCAGAACAATTCCAGAATATTCTACGATCCATCTAGTCTATATTAAAATACCATGAATAATTGGGGGGAAAGGGGGATAGAAATGACCTCAGGAAATAAAAAATAAAATGAGTGTTTACTCAGAGGCGGGAAAGGTCTCAAACTACTCACAAAAGCAAAGAAAAAAAAGTTTTGTGCATTTCAATTTCATACTTCATTTCACCTAAAAACCGAGAGCAGTGTTATTTCCCCATAAAACTCATCACGCCCACTTCTATTTGCGGCTTGTTTTTTAGACGCATTCAAAACTCTTTCTTTTAAAAATAGTTTATGCATTTCCCTACAGATGCTGTGTGAGTGTTTATCGGGTTCCTAGAAAACAAACATTTACAAAAATATATAAAGATTCGAGTATTTTTCAAAAGAACATTTGTTTCTCGCAGAAAATTATTTCTTTCAATTTTTTTTTCCTAAAACGCCATAGGATTTAGAAGCTTATTCAATTTAAATAGAAGTACTTTTTCAGTATTTAACTACGGTCTACAAAGGAATTCAGATTCGAATCCTCGATTTATCCGAGATAAAATCGTGACTTTTTCCACTTGATCACCAATTGCTGTCAACTGGTGGGAGCGGGAGGAGAGAGATTGAAACTGGCTTTGCTAATTTCATTTTAACATGTCCTAATGTTTTTTTTTTTTTTTTTTTTGGTGTGTATGTGGGGTCCTTTTTAGGTTCCAGAAAAAGTAAAATTACTCAAAATGAATATTAATTAGTGTAAAGTACACGTACTTCCCAACCCCAAGCTCCACAGACGCAATTATTATCAAGAAAAGAAAATACAGAAAATACCTTCATTCAAATTCCTCAAGCATTTTTATTTTCACAAGCAAAACATTCAAAAGTACAAAAACGTTGCCAATGTTAACAAAAAAAAATAAAAGACGATTCTGCCATAAAAATCAATTAAATTAAATATTGTAAAAAAATAACAGCAAACGATAAATTATTAAAGTATATAATAAAATATTAAATTAAATATGCAAATATAGTTTTTAAGTAAACTAAATGTAGTTATTATAATCATAATACATTATAATGCCAGTCTTTTGAACCTAACACTATTTATACTTTATTTTATGCCCACGCCATTTTCTCAAAACAACATGTTAGCACAGGTTAATAAAAAGAAAAGTACAGACAATTAAATTTTAAAAAAAGGTTAAAAATTTTAATAAGGCAATTAAAAAACTATCGTTCAAGTTAAAAAGCGGAAAAACAATCTTGCTTCCACTTCTGACATTCGTTACGAAAACAAAATGGATTTGCAACCATTTTAACCAATTTAATGAGCAATCACTCTCGTGTGTGAAGCAAGATTTATTCCATCAAAAGAAAGTCACGAAAAAGAAAAATTCAATGACAAAAACAAAAAACACCGGGAAAATTTCTTCCAAAAGTGCACAAATACAACAACAA
The DNA here is from genome assembly GCA_019974015.1 of Nephila pilipes. NCBI lineage: Eukaryota > Metazoa > Arthropoda > Arachnida > Araneae > Nephilidae > Nephila > Nephila pilipes. Next base: position 208,286 of record BMAW01125169.1, on the reverse strand, counting down.
TTTCATAGAAGAAAGCATAGCTCAGTGGGAGTCGTGTAGAATGATCTCGAAAAGTGAAAAAGAAAGAAATGGAAGAGGAGAAACAGCGGAGAAAAGTTTCACGTCCAAATATTTCTTCGATGACACTCAAGGTAAGGCCACACGCCTGCTCATGGTAGGGTGATCAAGCATCCAGACCACTGCCCATATTTGTTATTTCAAGAACGCTGGACATTCTTTCATTATTTAAGTATGGATATAGGCCCATGAATATATAAAAAGGATCTCCAAAACATAAAAATAAAGTACATTAATCACAGTTTGACCAACGAATACAGGATTTTTTTTTTTTTTTTAACTGTCTATGGCAAAAATCTAAAAATTAACTATCCAATACATCAAAGATTTCCAACTCCATTCATCCGCAATATTCTTAGGAATAAGAAAAAAATCTAGAATCACTCTTTGTATGTGCGTGTGGAACATGAGAATAATTATATTTTAAATAAATTTTACTTAGCATTCCAGATTGATCTCACTTCATTCCAAGGAGCAATGATTGATTGATAATTTATTAACATCGCACTTAGAATCACCACGAAGGCAATCGGCGATGAACAACAACAACATACGAGGACAACACTTGAGTTGGCACCACCCTCTCCAAGCTTCCACTCTACGCCAATGGAAGGACTTGGGACCTCAAGAGATTTAATGTGCATTCAGTCACGCTACATGGGGGCTCTTTAGTGTCATCAGAGTTTGAACCCATGGCTCGAAGGAAACAACACCGATCGAGAGTCCGCAACCATGGCTGCCGCAGTCGTTGATAAACAATGAAGTGTCGGTAGGAAATTTTTGCTATCACATTTTAAATTAATATTTTATTGTTCAATCAATAAAATTAGAGTCTCAAAATAACAACAAGGACAAAAGATATTCGCCTTTCACATGCTATTGACACAGAAGTTATTTTCGATTGTTAAATAAAAAAAATAATCAAAATTCTTTTTTTAAATACTTTCTTTTTAATTTTCTTAAATAATTCAATCTTATTTCAACAAATAATTAACCATTTAAATCACACCGAATCACCAGGTGTAAGAAGGGGGGGGGGGTGGACACAGCAAACCAGGGGTTTTTGCTGTGTCCACACAAGAAAAAACTTCACCTAGTTGTCAATCACAAGTCGTCAATCAAGAACGTTCTAAGATATGTTATCCATTTTATTTTTATATGAGTTTCGTTCAATAATACAATCAATGCAATACTTAAAAAAATTTGCTAGGTTTTTTTTTTTTTTTTTTTTAAATGAAAAAAATCTTAATTAGATAAAGCAATTTTACTTCCTCTAATACATTAATTTTTTTAAAAAAAGTTTGAAATTAAAAAAGATACTATAGGTTAACAGTATATAAGCGCTAATATTATGTATTCACCATGCCCAAGTACAAATGCGAAGGCTCTTTCAGAATAATTTACCTTCACTATTTCAATCTTGCGATGAAAGTTTAAAGTCGAGGTAAGAAAATTAATTCAATAACTTCATTACGATATTAATATCTATTTGCAGAAAGTATCCTCCTAAAAACCAATTGATATAAGCTACTGATAGCCTCCCCTAGGGGCAAAAACATCAAACAAAAAAAAAGGGAGGAATGGAATTGCTATAGAGCAGCAGCCGTCAACGTAAAGATGGAGTCGATTCTTCCATAAGTAATGAATAGAGCTCGCCTACTGGCTTATGATCCGACCGCCGTGATTGGGTAGTTTTTGAAAGAAGTCCACCTCCCTTTGATGAGGGCGCTTGCCATTGTTCACATTTTATTAGCTGCTAACGAGAAAGATACTCCGTCCAATTTGCATAAACACATTCCACTAATAAACTAAGGCCTCGACAAAGAAGTTGCCAGAAGCTACGAGAGTGAAATAATAGCTATTTCAAAAACGGAAGTCGTTTACGTTGATGTTTACAATTGAAGCGGATCATAATTCACCTGAAACTAAAGAAAAAAGTAATGAAATGAGAAATTTTTATTTGAAAATACAAGAAATTACATTCTTAAACACAGCGAATCGGAAGTAGATCAAAATCCTCACACGGAATCCTTATTTAGTGAACATAGAAGCGAAAAAGAATTTCAAATAGATCAAAAAGAAAATCTTACTCGGGAGATAAAGCGTATAAAACATTAATAAGTTTAGAACGTTGACATTTTTTTAAAATTGAAAAACACTATTTTAAAGAGCTAAAAGCGCAGTTTTAAGAGGGGGGAAGGCAAATAAATGAAAATTCTCAGCGTGCGAAAGCTTTCTATTTTATTTATTTCTCAACGCACAGTGTAAGTACGAGTATTAAGATATTTTTCCCTATAGAAAATGTACTCGATACAAAACTATTACCTGGGAGAGACTAAAATTTTAATTCTGAGTTTCTCCTCTTATTTTTCGATGCTTTTCCATCAGCTTCAAAAATCTTCTGACGCGAAAATCATTTAATTGTTTTAAAAGTAAAATTAATACCATAATTAAACTTTTAAAAAATAAATAAAAAGATTGTGGAACTGCTGTAACTGCAACGACGCACACCGAGTAATTCAATTTTAATGTTTGATTATGATATCAAGAACTCATAAAATCTTCCTTAACGATTCTGGGTCATATCTATAAAAAAACATTTATGGAGAATTTAGTTAAAAGATAGTCATATTTCTAACATGAAGGAAATCCACTAATGAGGCGCTCCAACTTTCAAGTTTATAGTCTCTGTAAAACATGTTTTTCAGCATGCATTCAGGTGGTATGCGGGAAAGGTTATATGCGCCTCGTTCCAAAACAACTACAAAACACGATATTCAAGATAAATAAAAGCTTTTTTTCCCCCTTGGTTTTCTAAGAAGATATTCGTGAACAAATGGGTGGGGGGGGGGGGGGGTTAAAGGAAGCATTGCACAAATAAAAAAAAATACTAATGCTTAACTTAAATGAGACATTTTAAAAGTAATCCTCCATTTGATGAAATAAGGAAACACTAATTGCGAGTGATGTTTTTAGTAATATTTTTAGCATTAAGAACGTTTAAAATAAATGAAATTACTAAGATTTAAATCAAGAAATTAAAATTTAGTGCAACTTCATTAAAAAAAAAAATCGTATATATTAGAACCCGTAGATTGAGATCACA
>BMAW01125169.1:194558-204723 GCA_019974015.1 Nephila pilipes | reverse complement strand
ATTAAAAAAAAAAAAAAAAGTAAGGAAATCTTATATGTATACATGAAATTTTATTCTGATATTATAAAATTTACTTTCATATTCAATTTTTAATTATTAGATATGAAAATAATTGATTTCAGTTTATTAAAACCTCACGAATGCAATCAACTTACAAGAGATTGAATTTCAAACGGAAAACCAGCGACTCGTTATATTAAAAACTGATAAATTATTATATGAAGTAAAAATTATATTTTGATTTGTACTTCTTTCGGAGAGGGATAATGAAGAGCTCTAATGTGAAATCTCAAAGATAGCTTAAATGTATACTCATACACATAAATACCCCCCCCCAATGCGTGTTTATTAGGTATTGTATTTATTTATTAACGTCACACTTAGAAGAAGCAAGTCGGGGGCTATTGGTGACGGCCTCGATCTTGTGACAAAGACGACACTTGAGCTCGCACTTCCCTTTCCATACTACACCGCGCCAATAGGAGGAGTGGAGCTTCGACAAGTTGAAGGCGCATCAACTTCGCTGCACGGTGGGTCTTAAGCGACTTGACGAAACAACGCCGGCCACGAGTTCGGGACCATGATCACTAGGCTACCGCGGCCACTATTAGATATCGTAAATCGCTACATTTTCCGCTTCAAACAGAATTAGGTGGAAAACAAAAAGAAACGCATATTTCGATGGTACTTAACTTGAAAGCGAAATTTTATTTCTGATCAAACTCATCATTCCAACCAAGCCATCACACTCGCTTTTCGTACATTCCTCCCACACTCTAACGATTTCATAAGACACGCGAAAAATTCCATTAAGATGGAAAGAAGCTTAACGGTAACTGCATAAAAACATTTCCGACAAATTAATTATACGAATCTCAAATTCAAGTACCTTTTAATGAATTTCTCGAATCATCAAACAGAAGAATCTCGCAGCTCCATCGATTTCTTTCGCTTTATTAAACATTTCCTAGTGTTGAGTAATCGGAGCACGTACAGAAATCTTTTGGAGGCAAAAGAAAGAGTCAAAAAATGAGGAGGTAGGGGGGAGCGTCGAAAATTCGATAAAAAGAAGTTGCCACCGGATGTAGGAAAAGGTTGATAGAAGTCTGACCCGGGCGAGAGTCACGTATGAGAATAGACCTGACCACTGTCTAGGAATAACTACAGGACAGAGGAAAAGTCCATTCTAGATTTGAAACCCGAGAGTCCTTTGTGGAAATCTCTACCTTCGTATCAGAAATTTTTTCTTTTCATTGTAAGATAGCACATATCATTTTTTAAAGAAAAATCCCAACACTTCTATGTCGCAAAGGAGTAAAAAAAAAAAGTACTCAAAAGTAATTGTTTATTTGGCCAGTAAAAAATTAAATAAAAATGTATTGAAAATGACAGTTTATTATAATCATAAATGAGTTTTAAAAAAATAGAAGATTTTTCGATCCGGCGGAAAAATTTTGACTCAAAACTAAAGTGTTGTGCGCACTCCAGTTGCCTAACTAACTTATGATCGCGCACAACACTTCAGATTTGCGTCAAAAAATTTCCAGCTGTATTGAAAAACCCTCACTTTTTTATGGTGATGATAAACTGTCATTTTCAGTATATTTTCATTGAATTTCTTGTTGGTTGAAGAAAATGATTCTTCTGCTTTTCAGTTTTTTTTTTAAACTCATTTACCATATAGAAGTGCATGTACGCGCGCTTTATGTACAAGATATTCTACTTTTTTCGATTTTATTTTTAGAAAACATTTTACCATTTTTTTTAAAAAAAATATTTTATTTGTATTTTTATACTATAAATTGAATTGTCATCCAAACAGAGCTTGAGTGTAAAGTTTCTAGCTCATCGGGAAATGGGTGCAAAATTGATGACAAGATTTGTGGTTAACTGATATAGTGCAAGGCAAAAAGAAATTTTGCAAAAATATGCCGAACCAAACAGAATATCAACGCGAAAAACATTTTTAAAAAAATAATTCAAAGAAGATAAAATATATCGAAATACTTCGGCTAAATTGGTTTTGATTGCTGAATTAATAGTCTTCAAAAAACAAACTAAAGGTTCAAATACCAAAAGAACAAAATTCTGACTTACTAATTACGGATATACATAAATTGCAAATACTTTGAAAGACGCAAATTATCACTCCAATATTAAACTTTTTACACGTAAAGCTGTTTTGTTGCATATTAATTCTTTTTAGGTTCATATGTATAAACAAATAACGTGAATCAACACCGCTCTTCCTCTCAAATGCGATATCTCTACCTAGAAATGAATGACACAGAACTATTATCCGCTGATCCAGTCGCACTCAGAAGCATTACCATTGCCATCAGATCTAATAATTTTAAATCAAGGTCAAATGACACGGACAACATTCGAGGCGGCACCCTACTCTTTCACAACATGCTAACCATTATCCTCCGAAAAGAGACGAGAGCGAGCAATAAACACACGAGGAAATTCAGCTCTTAAAACTGAACTGCACACGCCAATTTAATTTATCTTCATTATTCCTTCCGAACATGAAACGCGAGACATGCACAGAATAAGTTCGAAGCCAAACTAAATTTACGTCTCAAAGATAACCTAATATCTAACAGGAAGTCCATACGACTCGCCTTACTTTCCATAAACAATCTTAGGGATTTAAATCTGTCTCAAACAAAATTAAACGAACATATTCGCTTCTCATTATAAAAAGTAGAACGAGGTGTTCTTTAATAAAGAACAGCACCCCCTGGGGATTTTTTTCCCTAACGCTCAGCCCACAATATAACAATGAAATTGAAAATTCTACCCTTCCAGCAATCTTCATGCAAAATTTATGAAACAGAGCATCTTGCCGATCTAAAAGAGCAATTGTAAGAGGCAAAGCATTACTTAAGTAATCCACAAACTAGAATCACTCACGAACAATATTCAGAGTGTATCGAGTTATTTTAATATTACACTCTTTTCTATATCCCTGATATTTCTACAGTGTCAAAATACACCTACTTGTGAACCTTTTTAATTATTTTTTCCGCGACTAATCCAAGAGGCGTGCGGACATCTCCATCAAAAAGGGAGTCGAGTTCAAAGCAACTTGACACGGATTTGAATATATGCACGGAGGGAGCCCAACAGGGTGTCGAACAAAGCGAATTAATTAAGCGTTGTGAGGAAACGTGTCCATCAGGTGAGAATAACAGAGAGCGATAAAAATGCAATCGATTGCCGGGAATCTTTTGTGTGCTAAAAAACGAGCTCTTTTAATATCGCCGTTTCAGAGACGACGTGATAAAATCCTCCAATTTCCTTACAGGCGAGGCAGTTTTCCATTTTTTACTACGTGTCTACCCTCAGAAAAGAAACGGCTCTTATTGGCTCCGAGGAAGGTCACAATGGGACATGCGTTCCCCCCTCTTCAATTGCGTCATTTTCAGAGTGAACAATGTTCTTCCGCCCATTTTGTTGACGAGAGAACTTCTCAAACATGAAAGTAGTGCATGTTAAATCTATAAATATATAAAAAAAAACAATATTCCCCAGGTAAGAGGTAGCGAGAGAGATGGAAGTCTAAACACACTATGAAGAAGCTTTTAGCTAAATAAATTTATATTCAAGAAACAAAACTCTTTTATAGGCTTTTTTATAAAAAGCGAACACTTTTCACATCGATAAATTTTATTAATTTTTTTACCAACCACTTTAGATCAAAAGGGAAGAATTCACGCTAAATATAGCAACTCGGCCATTTTGTCTCGACTTTTCTCAATTAGGAAAGGGCGTTGTAAAAATGAGAACATTGGGGACTAGTGTGTGTGATTTATGACCAGTTTTTCAAACTATTAAGCGTACTTTCACATATCCCATAACATAATTAATTTCTATGTTTACACAAGTCAAATAAATATTGCTCCTATATACCGCATACAAGCAATCAAATTTATAAATATCCATAAGTGAATTTTCTGAAGTCCGAGAATTATTGCAAAACACAATCATTTGCAGTTTTTATCTTTCGAAATTGTCTCGAAAAGAGAAAGAAAAAAAAAATACTTCTATGTCTGTATGAGGAAAGGCCTGCGCACAAATAAGATTACTGGAAAAACTGCGCCCTCCATCTTTTGGTACGAAGGGGGGAAAAAACTCCAAATATAGTAAAAAGATTGTCAAAGAGCTGCGCTTAATTATGAAGGAATCCGAGAAGTGAAAAAACTATCTACTTCCGTAGCAAATCTACGGGAATCACTTTCTTTCCTAAGATATTCCAAATAGGGCAACAATGTAATAACATAGAACATTATGAGATGAGCCATCATTAGTTTACTCTTACTGGGATAACGCATAGGTATGTTATGTTGCTTTTCCGCCTGATTGAATAAAGAACATGATCATATACACACGTGTCCCCCTCTCTTGTCTAATGAAATTGCACCGAATCCACGCCGTTTCTGAATCAGCGGGGTTCCCTGAACAACGGATGAAACTGGCAGAAATATTTCAAGGAGAGAGAGCTTTTGGACTGTAATATAAATATTTTGGCGAGATTTTTTAGGATCCTTCTATTTGGTTTATCAACATGCTTATTTGGTCAATCACACGGGCGTTTCTGATATACACAAAATGTTAGGGAAAAAAATATTTTAAAAAAAATCTGAAAGAATTTGACAATTGATATCAATAAGAATAAACATGATCGACAGTGCTTCGTGAAAATTGCGAATTCAAACATAAACATTCAAGGTAGCAATACGTTTTATTTTCTTTTACTAACTGCTTATGTTTTCGTTTTTGTTAAATATCCAACACATTTCTCGAAAAGAATTATATCTGTGTAAAGAATGTTCAAAAAAAAACATATATAACTCGCCACATACTGACACTGCAGTTTCACTTCCCAAGAAAAAAAAATTAGTATATTTTCTGCCACTATTATGGTAAAGAACCTTCAAGTATTTGAATAGTTTTAAAACGGTATCAAATATTATCATGAATGTCACTTAATTCTTCAAGCTTTGGTCCTTTTGTAACTTTGATATCGATTAAAAATAATATCCCTCTAAACTTTCGTAATATTCTCATTATTATTTTACGCATAAAACTTAAATTGCTTTTTTCCGCAACATCATCGAGAACGAAATTACAAAAAAGTATGGCCTTAAAAAAACGGTGAAAGCAATCTTCCAAATTCGATTTCAAAAAGAGGAAAAACACAAGACATAGCAATCTGCAGGTCTTTCTGAAGTTACTTTCTTCGGTGAGTGGGCCTAACTCGGTACGTCAAAACAAACAAAACTTCTTGTTTAACTTTATTAGGGATTTTATTTATTTTATTTTTTTATTTGGCTCGGACATCGATTGCTAAGCAAGACATCTATCGGCGAATTCTGATCGATCTCCGTGAATCAAAAGCAGGGAGGCACCTCCAACATGATTGCAACGTATGCAAGGCTTGGCTGCCATCCAAGAAGTGAAGCCGTCTCAGTTTTGGGTCGAGAATACATCACTGACTTCACAGGAAATTGGAGAATACTGCCAGGCCTACAAAGACGGGCACTTTTTTTTACCCCCTTCCATTTGTTGGGTCACGCCGAAAATCAAAAGTCCTTATGGGAGAACAAAGTTACACTTAGCTTTCTATAATGATCTTGGCTAACTTTGTTCATACCTGATGACAATGAGCATGCATAAATGCACATATTGTACATACATATTCATACATATACACACAGTACATACATATTGTACATACATATACACACAGTCTAGTTTTATGCGTTTCTTATACATTTTTTTTTTTATTGCTGTTGTCTCCACTGTAGATTTTTTACCCCAAATGATATTAAGCGAAATAAAATTTTAGCACATCAGAATTCTATAACTGAAATTCCCCTATCACAGATTCAAAAGTTTTCATTCAAAGTAGCTTTGCAAGGGGGAAAAATAACAATTAATACACGGACTACGTTCTAAATCATTTCCGTCATCAATTATGGATTATTAATAAAAAAAAATGTGGCATTTACGGAGATCAATACTTGCTTAATTCTCTTTTGCATACTTAAATGCGCCTTTGTGATAATCCAATCTCTTTAATAATTACAAAGAAAGAAAATTTACTCCCAAATTTTAAGGAGAAATTTTCATTAATGATACTGTACATTAGATAGCAATTTGTAATACGTAAACATTCATGTTTTTTCTGGTCTCCTGTCAAATACAAAATGTTTTGTTAATCAGTTCATTGAAATTTAGTATATGAAATTTGAGTGGGAAAGAGTAGGGGAGATCTCGAGACGTACAAATCTAAAATATTCAAACAATTGTTTAATCTACAGATTATACATGCGGTAAAAGGAAAAATTCAATCACAAAACCCTCTTTCATTTCTTTGTGAGGTTATCATCAATCATAAAGATTTTCATCCATGAATATCCTTCAAATAAAGCGCAATTTATGTAGCATAAAAGATCAGCTTAAAATATAGTTATGCGAAAAATAAAATATAAATCCATAAAAATTACATAAAGCAATACATTTTAATAGATATAATAACATGTGTGAAATGGGGGATATATTGGTAATATGAATGAAAGTTGATAATAATGAAAGGAAAATAGCATGAAACCATTCTCCTATGAATATTCTACTGTCATTGATGAATCGTAACTATTTTTCTTCTCTAATACTTCTTTATTACCTAGCATTGTGTATCAGTATGGCACACACAAAAGTTTTCCATCAATCTCTAGATAAAGCTAGAGCACTGAAATGTTGCACACATGCTCAGTTTGGATGACAATACAATATTCAATTATGAAACTACAAATGGAATTTTTTTTAATTTGTTAAAAAAAATTGGAAAATTAAAGACTAAAAAAAAATAGAAAATAATACATATATACTTATTTTAATCAAAAAAAAAAGTGAAGATCTTTCAATCTAGTTGAGAAAAAAATTGTGCGCTCTTCAAATGTCTAACTTATGATCGAGTATTTTTCAAAAAAAATATTTATAAAGATAAATGAAAATGTACTGAAAAGAGCAGTTTAATTTCTCACTTATCGGAGAGAAAAAAAAAATTATTTTTCCACTCCCCCTCCCTCCAGATTTTTTTGCCATAAACAAGTGTCATTTGTTATTTTTTAAATAAAATAAATGTATATTACATTATATTATATATTATATTATAATGCATACATACATTGCTCCTGTATAGATCATGGCATTTAAATCAACTTTTCTCACGCATTCCAAAAGTATAAAAATTGAAACTTCGAATCACAATATTCGTAACCCTTTCTTCAAAATATATACAAACCGTACTTCCACATTCACGTCATATCATTTGGGATTACATTTCATAGTTAGAGAAATCCTGATCCCAATCAGCGATCCTGAACCTTTTCGACACCAAGGGCCTGTTGCACGGAAAACAATTTTTCACAGACTGGTATGGGAGTGAGTGAGCGAATGTAAAGTTTATTGGCGCAAGAGCCATATATGGCTATGCAGCGCCAAACAAGATTAAACTGTGGTCTAGGTGTGAAGTTGAAAAGATAAAAAGTGGTTGACTAGGAAGGGTCAAAAATAGAGAAGGATCGCTAGGGTACAGACCGGTATGGGAGAGAGGAATAAGGGGGAAATATAATGAGATGATTCAAGCGTATTATTTTCTACTGGTCTGTAGTAACATATAAGGAAAATGTATATAGTTCATTTCCCGATCTGCGGCCTGCAATGACGTAGGCAAGAGTTCAGAGAAACACCCACAACTTTCAAAAAATTTGTGGCGCCTGCCCTTCACATAACCTAGCTCTTGTGCCATACCTCAATCTAATATATATTAGTCAAAAACTACTGTACTCCAATTGAAGGCACGCAAGAACAAAGCAGAATAATTTAATCATTAATACTGTAACTCTCTAGAATCTCAACCTAACTCACAATCCTAATTTATGATTAAAATAAGAAATCTACTCGTTCTTTTAATTCCGCAACTCTCTTCAACAGAAACTATGCAGCTTAATACTTTTAGTGGAAGTCTCTTCAGTCCACAAAACTAACAAAGAAATTTCAATTACAATAACAATTCTCTGACAGCAAGTCCATATCCTCTATCCCCCTTCACTTTCCATTAATTCTATACCATTGATACATCATTATAACAAAATCACTTCACTTTTGTCTTCATCTGATTTACCAAATCACGTTTCATTTGGGTTGGGAAGAAATTGTAAATTTATATAATCCAAATTGATAAAAGTACCAGAGGTTAATAAAGAGAAAGTCGTGAATAGTCCAACTTCACAAATTTATTTGCATTTTATATGAATGTACTATCACTAACTACCTCGAAAAAATTGTCTATCGATTTCAAACAATTAGAACTATTTCTAGAATAATTTTGAGGTTAAGGACCGAAACCCATATTGAATTAAAATTCTTAACATATGTTTTTCACATAAAAATATTCAAAACTTTCTTTTTAAAAATAAAAAAAAAAAAAACTAATTCTTCTCATTTGCTTCTATAAATATACCAATAAGCAATTGTAAATTTTATCTAATTTTAATTCCATGATGTTGTGTAATCATCGCAACACATTAGCTCCAATATCTATCACATTAAAACGAAACAAAATTTGAATAAGTTTATAATTAATGTAGCTCCGGAGAAGTTGTAATGTTGTTTATTATAGCTAATACTAACAAAACTAATTAAACTGAACATAATTTAAAATAAATTTTTGGTGAATTTCTTGGTGACCCGTTTCTTGAACATATACTTATATTAAAATGCAGTAGCTTGTCTTCTGATGCGAGTGGAGCAATAACCATATCTGTCTACGCTGCGCCAAACTGTTGTAAGAAATTGAGCAAAAGATTTTTTTTATTTTTATTTAAAACTATATTATGATAAAAAAAAAAAAGATAGTTAAAATTTTAAATATCATATAAAAAAAACAATTTTGTATAAAAAAGCAAATAAAGTTCGGAGGGGAGGTCCCCCCCCCCCGGCTTATATTCCAATATTTATAAATAAGTCTAAAACACTTTTAACCCCCATCCCTGCCAAAAAAAATCTATAAAATATTTCTACCCGCCTATTTCAAACATTAGTTGTGATTAAAAAAGAGCAAATCATTATCTATAATCCTTTTTTGTTCTAATATTCTTAAGCATATTTTTTTAAAATATATAACTGGGAAGAAAACCAATGTTCATATTAACTGCAATTAATTGCGGCTTCTCGAAGATTTAGGAAGATTTAGGGAAGAAAACACTTTGAAATTTTTTTTAAAAAAATTGAAAATTTGGTGGAAAAAAAGAATAAAAATTCCGTTCCATAAAATGTTAAGCTTTTGAAATCCGTCTATTTATTTATATATGTTAATTATCCCCCCAAAAAAGTAAGTCAATATATAAGCTCCATATTATTTCTATACTTACATGAATACACATAATATTAATAATGAAATACTTGACAAGAGCAAACTTTTTAAAAAAGATTGTTTGCGAATATTATACGTCCTTATTAAGATATGGGGTAAGCAACAACGACAAAAGTAATTACAAATATGTCATGCAAAAAAAAAAAATTATGTAATTTTATTAAGTTAGACGAGAAAAATGCAAAATTGTTTTTTCGAAATAAAAAATATAAATTTCAAAAATGTGTTCCTGGGTTTAGAATCTCACTAAGTAAAATTAAGTAAAAAAAAATTCTAGTATTTAATTTTAAAATAAGTTCTGCGTGAAACAATTATTGTTTTTACAACGTTTTTCTGAATTTCACTTGGTGTGTGTGTGTGTGTGAGTGAGTGTGTCATCAAATTTTCGATCGTTAATTTAACCAACTTCCCATCAAGCTAGAGCTTTGAAATTTTGGGAATCGTTCGTACTGGCCTAACAATGCAATATTTAGACGTTTGCGAGAAGTTTTAACTAATATTTCAATAATTTTAATAAGTCAAAATATTCTTCCCTCTCGGCGCTTTTAGAATTGAGGAAAAAATTTCTTTCCCCCTCTGGGAACACCGGGCACTCCCCACACCACATGAGGCCTCGTAAAACTATTGTACTCACAAAGGGGAGATACTATCTCCCCTTTACTATCTCCGAGATAGTAAGGGTTGCTGACTTTTAGACAGTAATCATTCGCAAGAAAG
>BMAW01125169.1:160511-189558 GCA_019974015.1 Nephila pilipes | reverse complement strand
TTGATGGGAAGTTGGTTAAATTAACGATCGAAAATTTGATGACACACACACACACTCACACACACACCAAGTGAAATTCAGAAAAACGTTGTAATAGAGAAGCATGTTTTTTAGCTGAAAAACATGCTACTAAAAAAGAGACGTAGGGTCCCGTCTCATTTTAAAATAAAACACGAAACACTAAAATTAAGCCAAAAGCCAAAGCGGTTATGGCAAACATTTCAACTCATGTTTTACACGAAAACTTAACAAAAATAGAGTGATAATGAATATTAAAAACTCGATTGAAATGACAAGAGCATTTGGAAGTACACTTGCATCCATATTTAACTTCTTCAAAAACTTAAGTATAGAGCTAGGAAAAGCTATTATTTCTTTTCTCGTAACGAAAACAACCAAGTAAAAAAAGAAAAAAAAAAGAGGTTTTCATTCACAAGAAATTTTATCGCAAAATATAGGGTTATTCAAATAAATAATCCGATTTCAAAATGCTGTATTTTCATAAATAAATGACACAGAATGATAAATAATACGAAAATACAAATGGTAAATATGGAAGTTTTTTTTTACAAGTGTTCGATATAACTTCCTAAAGGAGGTTATATCGAACATTATGTAACGCATAATGTCTATTCTATATGTAAATTCCTGCCAAATACATTGTAAAGTTCGATGGTAATTGATTGTAAAGAAGCAGAAATGCGTTGTTTAAGTTCACATAAATTTGTAAGCAATGATGGCACATACATTTAATATTTTACAAGGCCCCTCTAAAGAAGATATCAAATGGGACCATATCAGGTGACTTAGGTGGCCAATTGTTATCTGGTGCACTGCGACCAATCCAACAACGAGGTAGCTTCGTGAAAGCTTCTAAAACGGCTTTCGTAAAATAGCTTCCGAAAGAACATACGAGGATTATCAATTTACCCAATTTATTAATTCAACAGTTGTCCTTCGTATTCATGCATTACTTATCATTCTGCGTCGTTTATTTTTAAAAATATGGAATTGTGTTTTCGAATGATTCATTTTGAACAACCCTATATTTGTTGTTCATGTTTATTGTATACTTAAGAAACTATTTTCGAAAACAAAATAAGAAGTGAGCATTGTAAGCGGGGGGGGGGGGGGGGGTATGTCAAGAAAAATGTGTAGCGAAAAAATAAAACAAATTAAATGCATTACTTTCACTGGACGAAATTCTTCAATGACTTTAACGGGAAAAATGAATTAAACAACAGTAGTGATCGGAAACTGCCTTTTCTTATTGATAGTACAAATTTGTAAGCCGTGCACTACTACTGAAAACATGAACAAGCTTAATGCGAAATACTTTTAGCGCGAATTGCTCCTGGATTCTTTTTTTTTTCTCTCCCGAATTCTCCTTTAACGACTCTGGTGATGACGCGAACAATTTCTTAACTCTCCTTGGCCATTCCCTTAACGAGGTTCTGATGCCGCGCACTTACATACGCGTCAGCTTATAAAAAGCTAAAACTGCAAAAAAAAAAAAAAAAAAAAAAAAAGGAAAAAGAAAACGAACTGAAGATTGATATTGTTGTAAATGGAATGAAAATAATGGTTTCCAAGCGAGATATATGTATAAATAAAAACAAGCACTTGACGAAAATATAGGAAAAGAAATTCCTAAAAGGCAAACCATACGGCAAACACACAAAAATACTTCTCAATGTGAATTTTAAGAATTCCCCCACTTTAAAAGAATACCGTTAACTTATAAATAAGTTTTGTTATCGTTTTTCAAACGGTACTGTTCCAAAAATATTTTATTTCAGTCTTGAAACACTATTTACTTCAAACGCCTCAAGCATGTCAAAAAAAAAAAAAAAATCGGTACAACGACAACCATTCAGCCTAAAGAAACGAAAAGGACAAAAACGAAGCAAATTACGAGCCTCGCGTTTATTTTTAAAGACACTCTGCCATCGACGAAAATTTAACAAATGGATATAGCAACAAAAAATAATCAAAATAGAATTTTAAATAATGGGATAGAAAAAAAAGTCTCTACCTATGGCATTTTTACATGCCCGTTGCAACAAAAAGGCATTTTCAAGCTCTCGGCGTGTTAAAAATTTTTTCCCCTTCTTTTAATTCTGCCTGTGGCTTTTTCTTTTATCTTTTTCCACCTTATTTTTTTACGAAGATTTAAAGTCATTAGTAAGACAGACCAAGCAGAAGGATAAAAATGACTTCCGAATATGTATGGGGGAATTAGCGGAATCACGGAGAGTCGTGAAGTACAAAACAACACACTTCCCAAGTCTTGAAAAGAAGGAAATCAACCATAACCCAACAAGTTTTTGAGTTGAAAAAAATTAAAACAAAAGCTCAAAAATTTAATTGGGCAAATTTTTTTCTTTCTTTCTTATTTAACTAATTTCACCAGATATCAAAAAGGGAAAGTAAAATAAAAATAAAAAAGGAGTGTGAATAAGTGGTGGAAGTAATGGCCCAAGAGCCAAATATGGCTATGCAGTACCAAACAAGGTGTAACTGTGATCTAGACATTTTTGTAAATGGGGAGGTGAGAGAATGTGAAGGTTATTGGCGCAAGAGTCAGATGTGGCTATGCTGTGCCAAACAAGATTTAACTGTGGTCGAGACGTGAAAAAATTGAAAAAGACAAAAATTGGTTGACAAGAAGGATGGTTGAAAACAGAGAAGGATCGCTAGGATAACCCGGGGGTGCGTCACCCGTGTTTACCATAGACCCTAAACCCCATAGGAACGGAAAAAAATCACTAGGGTGCCTCAGGGTCACGATGCCCATACTTACCTAAATAAAGCAAGTCCCTGAGGTCTCCTGATATACTCCCCAGAGGCAGGGTGCTCGGCTATACCCCCAGACGATGGGTATCTCTTACGACAAGGATGAGCAACAGTGGGATTATTCTGTCATACCCGGTCACCACAAAAAATGGAAGAGGAGAAAAATTGGTTGATAAGGAAAATAGAGAAGGGTATCCAGAGGGCGAGTCCCCCAAGTTTACCACAAAAAGTAAACCCTATAGGAAAGAAAAAGATCACTAAGGTGCCTCGGGATCATGATTCTTGCACCTACCTAAAAAAGGTACCTTCCTGAGGGCAAATTCAAAAGGAGAAAATTCAATTTTAAGAAACGTGATATAAATAATAACTGTTTGTGTTCAATGCTAGTCTATTTTCGCTTCAAATTCTAAAAAAATTAACACACATGAATCATTAAATTCTGAACAATATGTATTTAAAATGTAAGGCAACACCCCTCTGCTCTTACCTAGCCCGCTTTACAGTTAAATCAATTATATAATAACTTTTATTGTACTCGAAATGTACTCGTAGCAAATTTGACGAGTTCAATTGAATCCTCGTCATTGATTTGTTCATAAGAATTTTTAAATAATTTCAGGATAAATTTTTGTCAAAGTACATAATAAAATAATCGAGACAGTAGTTTAAAGACGAAAAATACTTCATTACCAATGATATTTTAGAACCTATATGCGTGAATTCCTTACATGAATACAATAAATTGAGAACACATTACGATATGGAATAGTGTCATATAATGATCTTTTTTTTCGGTTGCGGTATCATCAAATATTATTTGAAGGTAACAATAAACTGAAATGATGTCATCCATACAGCTTAAGCCATCATTTATTCTGTCAATTTATAAACAATTGAGAAAATAATTCGGTTATATTTTTAAAAAAGAGGCACGTCTTTTTACGCACAACATTTTCCCCCCTGCCATAAATAGCTATTCAACGGTAATAAATTATATCTGTCCGATAATAATGTCACAACGCAGAAGACTCCTTTTCAGAGGACACTTATTTAATGGCCTCATCGCACTTGGGAAAGTGGCCATTAGCCCCCACGCCTAAATGGGCTTTGCCCTTGATATCAATGCGAGTAAAAACGGAAGCCTAAGTGATTTTTATTCAACATCCCCTCTGGACTCCGAAAAAAGATGCAAACTAATGGAATTTTCCAACTTAAAAACGGAAAAAAGTAAGGAGAAAACAGTTGTTTACGCATCTACAGTATTTTTAGTATCCTGAAAGAGTATATGATAAAAATAAAGACCAGGGGATGGAATGAAAGAGTTATTGAGGTAAGCAAGAAAGAGCGATAGGCAAAAGCAGTTAATATTGCAAGGGCTCGTCATCTTTTCGTGAGAGATAGCCCCGTTGGAGCCGATCTGACATTTCCTCGCGATAACAACGTGACTTTGGTTCGTAAGCTCAATGAAATATGAAGATAAAATAAGTAAGCCTTACTGACGCTTTTGTTAATTTTTGAACAGTTACTTCACTAGCTTATTTAATATTTTAAGGGCCAGATACAGCAACGATAGAATTGTTAAGTTCCCGTCGTGAGTAAGGATTCAATACCATTTTTCAAATTACACAGTATTAAATAATGCTTTAGACTTATAGTAAGTTAGTTCGAAACAAATAAAAGAATATTATATATATATAAAATCTTACTGAATTTATTATATTAAATTTTTTAATATAATAAATAAGTGAAGTTTTTATTTTAATTACAAGTTTATAAAATACTATCTGAATTGACACATAAACCACCAGAATCCTTTTTTTCTAACTGCATTTAGTCTCAGGTAAAAAGGGCATCATTTGTATTAAAATAACACGCAAGAAGCTTCAAATGTTTTTATATGAATTCCAAAACAGAAACTAATGGGGTTTTTTTTTTCCTTGCTGTACTATATCATTATTGAATTTCGGAGTTTACCTTTATAACAGAAAAACGTGTCGTTTGTTCACATACAAAATTTAAGTCGAGATAAATTGATTGGGAAAATCTCATTTTATTAGATCTGAGGTCTGTTGAAACTAACTGCATTCAAATGCAAAAAAAAAAGGGGGGGGAGAAAGAAAGAACACAGCAAGTCGTTAAATAATCAAGACAGACAGTCCTCAATAAATGGATATGGAAATTTGGAAAGTAGACTATAACTCAAGTGTCGTCCTCATCATCTCATCGTGGTCCAAAATTATGAAGTCCGATGCATCAACGAATGATGCTCGTAGCTTTATACGAAGGGTTGCTACTACTAGTAGTAGTGATGAAAAAAAGGGAACTCGACAAACATCACACTTGGAGATATATATCAAGATAATAATCGAACAGATAATCATCTCTAGTTTTTTTTCCCCCAAAAGCATCTCTCTAAGCCACCTTAACTGATACACTGATATTGCAATAGATTCCCCCCCCCCCTTCCTTACATCCTTAATCACTGGGGAAATTTCGAAGGCACTAGGTGAATATGTTAATAAAATTCACATTAAGTGTTGTATCATTTCACATAATACATTTCACTATCCACAATTTCAAGAACTCTGGCTAACCTCTAATAATCGCGGAAATAAATAAAATTAAATATTTTTTTAGACATTCATAAACGCACAAGAAGTACTTACAATATTACCCGGATACTACAATGAATAGTTTGATTGGAATAAAATCATCAGACGTATTGTCAGATGTGTATCAACTAGAGGTGTGCCAAATGGTTACTTTTAAAGCAATAGGTTCAGTTCCTATCTGGTAATAGGTTTCAAAATTCAATTACTTTCCGATTATATGTTCTAAAATCTTATTTTCAAAATATATGCTCCCATAATCAATTATTTTCAGAATATGTGTTCATATACTCTATTACTTTTTAACATATATTATCATATTATTTTTGAATTATAATCTACTAAATCAATTTCGGATTATATTCCAATACATCATTAGCTCTGGATTATGTTCCACTAACGAAATATTTTTTGTATAATATAAAAAAGTTTCAAATTTAAATTATTCGTTGCGTCAAAAAAGTTGTAAAAAAGTGACAAAATTAATAGGGTTTTGTATGGAAAATATTACAGACGGAATAGGTTCCAAACACGTAATACTATTACTTATCCTATTTCGTGAAATAACGGTCCACCACTAGTATCAACCACAAGCCAACTTACCGATATAAAAAGTTTACAAAACAATTTATTGGATAAGCAATAACAGTTTGAAATATGAGAACAGATTTTGAATGCCAAATTGCTTCAAGAATTGCAATTTTCACTATCAAGATTGATTCATATTGCAATATTTTTCTTTCTAGTCGTGGAATCAAATTAATACGTATAAAGAATCTAGAAGTAAACACGGTAGGATCGCAACAAAATCCATGCATTTCTTAAAACAGAACCAATTGCCAATTTCTCACAAAGGATTTCTGGTATTCACAGGTTCAAAAAACAAAATAAAGGCAGTTGTTTTCAGACAATAAATCCCCTGAAATCCATATGGTCAAACGAAAGATGAAAGTGTCCGATTTCAATTCCCGAATTGAGACACCGTACGTAAAAAGACGCGACTAAGAGTCGGAGCATCCCTTGCAACTAAAATCCCATTCCCTTTCAGCCAGCCTGACTTCAATCTTTGGTTTATGGTGCGTATGTCTCATAAATCATCCCACGGTTTAGATCGTGGGATATTAAGAGATATACCGATTCGATGCGCTCACTCCGTGTGGGGGTAAGAGTTTTCCAAGCGGACCGAGATGTAGGATATCTATCCAAGCGGGAAACCTCGAGAGATTTGAGCTTCCTTTGTTACTGAAAATTTCGAAATGGAAACTTTTTCTCATTCAGTCAATTTGTGAGAAATTTCTTTTAAAACTACAAAATAACAAATACATGACATTAAGTTACGATCTATGGCAATAGATTTTCAAATAAATTTAGGAAATCACGCTAATTGATTGGCAAATGAGCCACATCGTCTTTGCAAAACGCTTATTCGAGGGTAAAAAACAAATTTTAGCTTCAACACACTACCTTCTGAGGACATTTAGGACACATTAAAATCAGTCGGAGCGTGAAAAACGAGGTACAAATTTTAACATGAAAGACAAAGGAAACAATGACGCAAAAATCCAAAAGGAAAGTTAAAAAAAGAAAAATCTAAATGCAACACACACACATACTTAATGTTGAAACAATATATAAATTTGTAAAAGAATTATACATTGTACTGCTAAATTTGATTGATTCCATTAATATGTTTATTAACACGTGCTTACATGTTGATGCTTTGAGAAAATGGCGTCGACAAAAATGTGTGGGCATAAAATTAAGGATACATATAGTGTTAAATTCAAAAGATTGACATTATAATACATTATGATTATAATAATTACATCTAGTTTGCTTAAGGTCTATTAACATTGCTAAGATAAAATTAATTTAATATTTTACCGTCTGCTTTTATTTCAATATCCGAACGGAATTTTACTGTCTACTTTAATAGTTTATAATTAGCTGTCATTTTAATATTTGATTTAATAGTTGATTTCTATGGTAGAATCGTCTGCTTTTATTCTTTTTGTCGTAGACATTGAGAACGTTTTTGTACTTTAGAATGTTTCGCATGTGAAAATAAAAATGCATTAGGAATTTGAAGATATTTTCTTCACTTGATAGTAACTATTTCTGTGAAGCCTGGGGCTCGAAAGTACGCTTTATTTATGCTAATTAATATTCATTTTGAATCATTCTACTTTTTCGAGAACTTAACAAGAAAAACCTTTTGCATATGTTGAACCATTTTCAGCGATTAAATTAGGTTTAGGATCAAACCTTTTTGTATTTATTTTTCTAAAAAATATCTTTTTTTTTTTTACTTTTCTCTTTATTAGCCCCACATTGGTCGACAGAATGATTGGCAAAGACTTTCTGAGTACATATATGTATGAGCATGATAATTGAGATATCAATATAAATCATTCCCTTCAAAATATGTGCATATTTTCCAGATAATATGATTAACATTATCCGTTAATTAATATAAGTGGTTATTCAATCATTTAACAATTACCATCGACAATCAAACCTAACACTTTATAAACAACGAATTCAACATATGGCTCATAGACACAGTTAAATATGTTTCTGAAATTAAGTTTTAATATAATTATAACAATGCATTCCCTGTCTTATCACACACACATCTATTTGTAAATATATTATTACTACTTATACTATTAATTAGGTTCAATAATAATAGTTTCTTAAGATAACAAATAAAAACTTTAAAAAATAAAGATTTTAACTTAAATACGCTTTTATACATAAAATGAATTCAAGAAGTACTAAAATTTGAAATTTTGTACTCAATGTACGTTAAATCAGTCATCTTTTGTCACTAGAGTTAAATATAATTTATGAAGGACTAGACACTGCAAAACCTGACATGGGTCAAAGAAGTTTATTTTACCGCCCCCACGAACGGATTTATGAAACGCAATTTGTTTTATTTCCTTTAAAAATTATGATTGATTGGTATTATTAAAGCCGCACTAGAAGCAACACGAGAGCTATTGGCGAAGGACCTCGTAATTGTGTGCCTCGGTCAAGTGATAAGGACGACACCCGAGATGGTACCTCCCTCTGCTAACTTTGAGCCTCGACAGATTTAACGTATATCAGCCCCGGCTTTATAAAATTATATAATAACATTATAATTATGATAGAAATTAATTATTAAACACAATTGCAGGGTAAATATGAAGAGATAGTCAGCATTCATCCAACAGATCAAATATAATTTTAAAAAATTATGTTTAAAATCTATGTAAGTGTTCATTTTCTCTCTCACACCAAGTTCATCAATTTACATCCAATATAATATATTTATAAAGCCAATAAACAATGCAATAATAAACTTAATAACGATTTCACTTCAGAGTACCATAAAAATAGAACTTTATACATTTTTTTTATATATAATACGTATTAATTAATATCAACATCTCCTTCAAATGTAAACTTCTTTAAAAGTTTTTTAAGTCGCGTTTCCGAATCCAGCGATATTAAAATATTGCTCGTCAACCACAAAATCGGAAAGTAAATAGAAAAAAAAAATTATATAAAAAATAACTGCTTCCAAAATAAAATGAAAAAAAAACGAGCTAATTTAAAAACAAACTTTTCCCTGGTTCCGTTTTTTTGTCTACGCGTTTCTTTACCTTTCATCGGATTCCTGAAACTCGAAGTTTAATGAAATCGCTTCAGAAACAAGACCCGTATTTTAAAGAACGTTTTGGAACGACTTCCTCGCGACTTGTGAAGCGTCGAATGCCGCAAGGTGAAATATTCAAATTGCGAGAATTGGGCTGGTATGCGTTTGCCCCGTCTCAAAGCTTTTGGCGTGGACTTAATTAAAATCCAGCCGCTGATCTCACTGAAAGGTTTCAACAGGAGGGGGAGGGGCACAGGTAAAAGGGAAATCAAGTCAAGTACGGCCGGCTGCTTTTACCTTATTTTCCAAAATGTACTCGGAAAATTTTCGAACGAAGGCGGTTGCCAGAACTCTGGACAGTTTGACGCATTGAAATAGGAGGAAATGAATTGTACTTTCCGGATGAGTTCATTTACATCAGGGCGCGGTCGGTTGCCACAAAGATCCGATGTACAAACCCCATGCAGTCCACGTTAATTTTTACTTAGAATATATTTGTGACTGAGAAGATAAATTTTGGTACTACGCGCGACAGTCATTTAGAATACAACCTACGCCTTTTCCTCCCACTGCGTTGTTTTAAAAATATTTTTTTTAAAAAAAAAAAAAATCGCACATTCGTAGCTTTAGTTACAATTGAGTAAATTTCTTCAGTATATACCGGAATAGTTACATCACAAATATGAAGAAATATGTTCCGTTATTTATTCCGAAAACTGTCATTCACAATGTAGTTAATTACTCTTAATATAGATCGGGTAACCATGGCGCTACCTTTTGTTTGGTGGATTAAAGAATTCTCAAAAAAATCTGTTCCGAATTTATTAAAAAAGTGTATTACCTTTTATATGAAATATGATGGAGGGAAAGATATATGTACAAAAGATTCAAATTTGCGTGCATGGATACATGCGTGAGGTATAAAATAAAGGCGAACAATTAGCCGATCTTCAAAAACACCAAAACATATTTTTAACAAAAAAAAGAATTACAGAAAATTGAAGAGAAATATTAGAGAATCAGCAGAAAGTTGCTCACGGGAGGGCGCCGGCGATAGAAACACGAAAAATTTTTTAAAACGAAAGCTAATAAAAACTCTACAAGAATAGGAAAGTTAATAATCTTATATAATCACACACACAAAAAAAATACCGCTTTTCGAACATATAGCATTTCGAATTTTTAACGAAAATTAAAAATTTAATGATTAAAATAGTTTTTTTAATATAAGAAACATTAAAAACATAAAAATTAAACTGTCTTATAAATTCAGCAAATAATACTCATTCTCATTAATGCCGGGCATATCAAAATCCATTAATGTGTTGATCTCAAAAAAAGCTCCCTAAACTATTTTTATTTCTTTGGTTACTTGTTTTTTTTAACTAACTTTCTGCATTGAAAAATTTGGGAATGGCTGATTTTTTATTAAACGAGCATTTAAAAGCAACACGAAGGTTATTGGCGATGGACCTCGTAATCTTGAGCCTCGGTCAAGTGACGAGGGCGACACCTGAGTTGTCACCTCCCTCTCCTGACTTCCACGGGAAGACTTGGAGCTTCGATATATTTAACATGCATCAACCCCACTACACGACGTCTCTTCAATGGAATCGGCACTCGAGCCCACGGCTCAACGGAAAGGACGGCGGCCGCGAGCTCACGACCATGACCACATGGCTACCACGTCCAAAAAAATTAAGAAATATACAGTTACTTATTTCCTAAATAAGTGTTACCAAAAAAAGTTTTTTTTCAAAAAAAAAAAAAAAAAACTTACCGCTTCCCCCCCCCCTAATGTTTTCAGAATTTACCTCCGACTTTCACAAAGCTTGAAAAATCTATCTACCTACACGAGGAGGAAGATTTTTTCAAGAAGGTACATAATAAAGTACGATTCTAAACCATTTTTCAATTCCTATTATCAAACCCTGCCACCTCCAGTGAAATCTCAAAAAGATCCCTCATTCATCCACACACTTTCTATCTATCTCTCACTCAACCCAATGGCATCTCTCCTAGAACAAGCGGAAAAAAACACGATAAAAATGTTATTGATTTCCTTCGCCTGGTTCCCTGTCGATTCTGAAACACGCGAGCGTTGCTTAGCTGTTTATCGGGAATTCCTTTGTTTCAACGGATTTACAAAATAGTTATTTTTATCCGGAAATGTGGAAAGGATATTTAGGAAATGTACAAATATAACTACGATTACAGTTCACATAATGCAAGACAGCTTCTAAGTTTTATTGAGGGTTTCCCACAAAATATGGCACCCTCTAAATTTTACCTAGAATTTGTGAAGTTCGATAATGAAAGAAGAATAGTCATTCATAGATCTCGTTAACTCTCTAATTATGGGTTGGAATAAAATCGGCCCAGAGAACTGAACAAGGTAACGAATGATCGATCCTCACTAAGATAACGTGAAAATTAACATCTGGCTACTGTGTGGTTAGGGAGTATTTAAAATAGTTCGTGAATTGTTAGTGTTCCGGACATAGTTTATGTAAAAGATTCATTTTCGATTACTAATAGTCAGACATTTCCAAATATTTTTAATGTATGTAACTAATGTTTACATTTCTTCATGAAATGATCGGCATTTCAGATAATGTTATCATTAAATGTTCCAGTAACTGTGATAAGTTAATATGACATAATACGGGGTTATTCAAAGCGATTCATCCGATTTCAAAATTTCATATATTCAAAAGTAAACGACACAGAATGGTAAGTAATATATGAATGCAAAGGGAAAATATAAAAGTTTTTTTTTTCTTTTACAAGTGTTTGATATAAATTCATTTAGTTGCATATATATATATATATATATATATATATATTTGATATGAAATTTCCTGCTTAACACGTTGTAAAGTGCCAGTGGTAATTGATTGCACAGTAGCAGAAATCCGTTGTTCAAGTTCACATAAATTTGTGAATAATGGGTGGCGTATACATTTTATATTTTACAAGGCCCCCCCCCCCAAAGGAAGAAATCACATAGGGCCAAATCAAGTGATTTAGGTAGTGGCCAGCTGTGTAACATCAAGTCATCTGGTCCACTGCAAGGTCGCTCCGTAAAAGCTTCTGAAACAGCGTTCGTGAAATAGCTTCGTGAAATAGAACAAACGAGGGCTATCTATTTTTCTCAATATAAAACTTCCCCAATTTTCCTTTGTATTCTTGCATTATTGATCATTCTGTGTCGTTTATTTTTGAAAATATGGAATTTTGAAATCCGATTAATCATTTAGAATTGTTTATCCAGATAGCAAAACATAATAAACATGAATATTACTTTATTAAAGCCTGCCCAGGCCTTAGAAGTCCCATCAGGCGGTGTCCATCTTTATTTCTGTAGCCTTTGAGCCTAGGGTGCTAATTACTAGCTAACGTACAGGGGGACATACCTCGTCTGATATGCTAACCACTTCATCATCTCGGTCACTTTTACTATTATTACTCTGAATAACTGGAAAATAATTTTCGTAACCTAATTTATTCTGTATTCACGTTTTCTTTTCTTTTTTTTTATCCCGTTCTAAAAAGTTCAACATTACTAAAGAAAATTTCATAGCACAATTATTTCCTTAGCATACAGCAAGCTAGTGACAAATGCGATAAACAAAGTATGCACAATGGCTCGATAAACAAATAATATCTTAGAAAAAATTATAATAAACACTTAAAACTTTTTTTAATAAATCATAGATTAAACATTTGGAAATTTGTCGTTGATCTCTGCTGTTCTATTATTAGTAAGTTTTTAGAGGAATTTCTTGGCAAATTCCGACTAGAATCTAAAAATTCCACCCAGTCTTCCTTTTAATTTGCTCATAGTGATTATCTATATTTAATGTACGATAAAAACATGTATTTTGCAAGCTTCGAAATGATGAACCCTCCTCTAATGTTCCAGCTTATCACTGACTAAATAAAATGTGGGAATGTACATAACATAGAGGTTTTTCTACCAATTTTACATACCGGTTATTTGTACATGTCAACATGTGACACCCAGCTCTGTAAGGTACCTGAATAGGATTCCTCGAAAAATCATAAATAAATTACAGTACTTTTCTTTAGATGTGAATATTTGTAAGCAAAATTTCATATTGCTCAAATTACCCTCCAAAACGATAGTCGTCAGCTTAACACTTTTACGTGCTAATAGCAGTAGAATTCCTGGGAAAAGAAAAGATTTACGCTCAATAGCCAGATCGAAAGTTAGCAACGAGATCTATTTTTATGCAGACCATGTTTAGCTACAAAGACAAAAGTGAATGACCGGTTTTCCGTTACTAGGGCTAAATAACTTCCGTTACTTAGCTCTTTCACTAAATGAAATAGTTATTTTTGCAGTAAGTCATTTCAAGGTCACATCATTTCCCACTGACTTTTATGTATATGCTAACCCGTAATATATTTTAAAACTTTTTTTTTTTTTTCTTCCTTCAAAGTCAAAAGCATTTTTCAAAGAATTCATTTCACTAAATTAATAAAAACGGAATGAATATACATCATAGTAATTTCGCAAATGGACAGAAAAGACAATTCTCAAATTCTGGCTCAAATTCTCTTCTTCAGAGCTCTAAACAAAGCATGAAATGTGCAAAACGAATGATTATGCAAAGGATAACATTTGTCAACAGAATGAAGCAAAGACTAGCGAAGATTATACTGTCTGAGTTTTCATTCGTTTTCTTTTAAATATGACTTTTTTCTTCTCCACTTTTCCTCAGCATTCTTTTTTACGTTCCTTACTTGTGTTCTAGGGTTTGAATAGCCATAAATTATTTTTTTCCTGCACAGAGTAAATAGGTCAATGCCTATAATATAGATTAACAAATTGCTCTTACTTATTTATGGGTATTATTTCGCAATAAAGAGAATGCGGAATTCTCCGTTTTTACTTCGAATGTCGTAATAAGTCTTGCTCTAAATTAAAAAACAGCAAACGCAATGCGAATATTATCTTTAGGGTCAATAAATTTTATCTTCAGGGGGAAAGTTAAATCTACTTTTAAAAATTAATGTTTCAAGATTATAAATGCTCAATAAAAAAAAAAGGATAAATATCAAATTCGTACTCCTAGATACGCTGATTTGAATTTAACAAAGTACTAGAAGCAACAAGATGATTATTAGCAATAGACCTCATAATTTTGAATCGTAATCAACATCTGAACAGGTACGTCTCTTCTCCTAGCTTGCTCACCTAAAAGAAACTGCTAAATAAAACATAAAAAGTAGAATAGAAATCTTTATTGGTACCCTTAATGAAAGCAAATCGTCATAAATTTGTCAACTTTGCAAATTTTACAAATAGCCGCATGGTAAAATTTGAATTTTTACATCCTTAACAAAATTAATTAAGGCATAAATATATTCGGAATAAAACAAAACGTCTCTTTCAGAAAAACAAAGAATAAAATTTATTTCACACAAGTACAAAATTGAATAATAATCGTAAGCAGATAGCGGTATTAATGCAGTGCTAACATATTGCATCAAATAATATAGTGTTTAGTAAAACTGTCACAGCTGGACAATACGACATACTGGAGAAGGATTTCGAATTCATAAAATATATTCTAATGACAAGGAAGAACAATTTCTCCTAACTCCGAAACTATGCCATGAAAGGATTTCAAGGCCCCGTTAGAATTACTAACATCAGCCTTCATTATTCAACACGATAATTTACATAGGAAACTAGTCTCAAACTTTCCACCCTCAAACCATGAAGCTGCAATGCTACCAAGAGACACAGTTCTATCAATTATTCGCACGACTATATTCAACTTGTACCTACTATATACTGTCAAGTAATTTGGAATGTTCATTTCCAAACAATTTCCATAGTTCAACAATATGCAAACATACATAAGTTATTGCAGTAATTCGAGTATTATGCCGCGAAATTAGATGATGCCAAAATGTTGCAAGGTTATATAAGTCAGAGCACATGCTAGTATTGCACAATGAGCTCAGGATTAAATCTGACAGGCTACATTAGTTATTTTCAAAGAACACTGCTGAAAAATATACTAGTTCATTCACCAGCCTTTTTCATTAATTAGATTGTTGCCAAGGCTATTTTGACAAATCGATTAATCGATTTCAAACTTCTATACATAGTAAGGCATTCGTTTTTTTACAATAATTTGGAAAGTTGTCAACAGAAAGTTTAACTGAACTATGCAGTATCGAAGTCCGTTTCAAAAACATTCGATCAAATGCAACGCATTTTTGCAAACAAAAATATTGACATAGTAAATTACCCAACTTTCTTATTTTTATGTTTCATTCTGTAAAAGAATAATTGCTATCTTTGTTTTTAAACAAAACAGTGTATTAAATTTATAAACTAGATATATATAAGAATCCTATAAAATAATTTACATTAGATCTAACACTCTTACATCCATTATTGGAAAAACCATACAAAATATCTATCAATATTTTATTCTCAATCAAAAAATTGGAAAAAAAATTACTAGAAAATCCTCAAAATCTGTATTAAGGATAATCACTTAACCTTATGCTTCCTTTCTAAATTTCAATTCAAATTACAATTTAGACTTTTAAGTACAATACGCTGAGAATTGGAAAATCCGCTTTGGCACTTTTGATTCAAATTCAGTATTAAAATTAGAATCGAGTACACAAATCACAGCATTTACGTAAATACAAAGCAATTAAGAATGAATGCAATAAAAATGGTACAGAGAAAAAGTTATGAGTTTTCAAAATCCTTTTATAATTACCAAAACTACGGACATCATTTGCATCACTAGGTAGCATTGTTTCGTCGTAATAACAGCTTTAAATGTTCAATGGAAAAATATGGTCGAATATTTCAGATTTCATTTTTTACTACATTTGGAAAGTGAATACTGTTTTTCAATGCAGCCACAATTATTTTTATTCGTTATTATTGCTCTTATTATTCCTTTCATCATACCTCGTATTTTTCAAATTAATTATCCACAACGTAAACACTAATTCACTTCACCTTTAAATTAATTACGTGTTACGGAAGTTTCTGGCTTACAAGCTTTAGTTCCTAAGCTCCATTAAACCCTTGGCTTAGGGGCACGCCGTTTTTTTAATCGATTTCATTAAAGGAGCCTATTTTTATTAAACTAGTTCGATACAGCATAAAATGAATGCATAGAATACATTGCCTGGGAATTTTGTTTTCTTTAATGTGTAGGTGTAACAATACACACACTATTCAATTATTCTTTTTATTCAAACCGAACATTTTTAAAAATTATTCCTATAATGATTCCCCCCCCCCCCCCTTTTTTTAAATGCATTTCACTAAAGGTACCTTAAACACAAAAGAACTTTTTTTCATTAAAAAAAAAAGGAAGGTCCATTATCTCTCTTTCAAATAAATAAAAAACAATTTTTTGATTGAAAAATAGTTTGTGTGCTCCGTTATTATTCTCATTATTACTATTATTACAACACACACAGCATTTGTTGAAATGAAATCGGTTCTTGCTTGAAACGTTCTTTCTCATAATTCTACAGAAAAAATAAAACTAAGTAAAAATAGTAATTATGGAAATAGAATCAAAGGAATGATTCTCTTCCCCCCCCCCTCCTGCTTTTCAGATTTGATCAGTGTTTAAAATTATGTATTATGGAATATTTTAAGTGTTTGATATTTTTCCAAGAAAAAAGAAGAAAACAACAACTTTTCCAAAATTTCGTTTCTAAATTAAAATCATGTTTGTTTAATTTTATTTCTTCGCTTTGCTCTTTTCCAGTACGAAATTGAGCAAGGGTAAATATTTACATAAAGAGCAAATATATAGCTGACTTTTTTTCATTTTATAGCGATGCACTTCTATACAAGTCTGATATTATCACTCGAGACTTAGTAACGATTTCAGCAAAGAAAAATATGTTAACTAAATAAAATAACACAGTTCTCGAAATCACAAGACACTAAAAACGTGTTAAACCAGTGACATTCACTTTCCTCATTATATATATATATATATATATATATATATATATATATATATATATAAAGATTTTGCACACACAAAAATTATAAAAATAGCCAAATTTACTATTAAGCATATTAAAGGTCATACTTTATACACAATTAATAACATAGGCATCTCATTTTGAACGAATTTTATCATAAAATTACTTTAATATTCAATATATTAGCGAAAATCGAAATAATAGATGCCATGTAAAAATATATGTTAAATTCAATATCACTACGAAGGTCGTTAAGTAAGTCCTTAGAAATTCCAGTGGGTGGCACTCGTAGCATCGAAAATGGTTTGTTTTTAGTAAGCATGATTCACTAAAAAGATGTCTAAGTCTCAGTTACTCGTATTCGTGATCATAACGCCTTTTGCACTTCAAAAATTCTTCCTCATAGCCTTTTTGGCCGATGAGATCATCCTCGTCTTCTTTGGAGCATATTCATCGGAAGCAACTCATTCCTTTTATTTTTTCAAAGTTTCCGGTGTATATCAATTAATTCATTTGTCATCGACAGTGACAGCTCAACGTAAAATGACGTCGACAACTTGACGAGGCAGAAATGAAATTTTAATTGGGCAACAAATGATTACCAAATCAAAACAAATTTATGAATCAATGTCAAATTTGTTTTGTCTCCATTAAACAGATGGCAGCACCCAGAAGTAACAACAATTTACCTTAATGACGTCCTCTATCTTCAAATACAAGTATTTTTTGAGCCACCCTCGTATCTAAACGAAGTTTCGCTCAAGTGTTTCAACAAAACTTTACATTAATTGCGGGAATTAATTAGTTCAGTTTTTATTAACGTTCAACAAGAAGCAACACGAGGGCTATTGGCGGCGCACCTCGTAATTTTGAGCCTCGGTCAAGTAACGAGGACGACACTTGAGTAGGCACCACCCTCTCCAAACTTAAACACCACGCCAACAGGAGGACTTTGGGCCCCGACAGATTTAAAGTGCATCAGCCCCGGCTACACAGCAGGCTTTAGCGGCCAAGGATCGAACCCGCGACTAAACGAAAACCGCCGGCCACGGCCACGAATCCAAAGCCATGACCACTAGGCTACCGCGGCCACTTTGCGAGAACTAAAATAGTAATTAAATATTTATTTCAAAATTAATTTGTTTGTTTGATTACGAAATCGCAGAAATGTTAGTCTCAAAATTTAATACAAAAAATATTTAACACTATATTTCGCTGTACATTTAAAAAAAAAAAAAAATCAGAATTTACAGTTTAAATTAATTCTAAAATGACAGTTGTTTTTTTAATAAAAAAAAAATTCAATCAACCGGAACGGTCACAACAACAAAAGAGAGACAGAATTTTAAAAAAATCTGAAAATGTTGAAATGTAATATTGTTACGGCTTGTTATTGTGAAAAGGTGAGTTGAGTGACAAGATTTTTTTTAAAAGAATTATATTATAAATAGCTTTACGATGTTTCATCGTAATGTTACTTTTGATCTGTCCATCATCGAACCTATCAAGTCTTTAAAAAAGCGATTCTAACAGAGCTCTCTAGTGATTCATGTGGGAAAATTGAGACGCCGTTCCACGCGAATTGCCGTTTCCTGCATGAGTTACTATAATTGCGATTACGACATTTGAAACGCGTGTTTGTGTTTTGAGCCGAAAACTAGAAACAGTAGAAAGAACAATTTTATGCTCCGTACGCTTTTGATAAAAGACTGGGCAAAAATGCAGAGAACAAAAATTTACCCGATTTGAGGCATTTGATATTTTGTTTTCAGTTTTTAGAGTTTATTGTAGAAAACGGGTTGGATATAAGAATAGTAGAAAATGTTCAAATTACAAAATCTAAAAACGTAATAGAAAAAATCAAAAATGCATTGTGATGGCAGATTTTGTTTGGTCTTATTAACGTCGCTGTGAGTGAGTGAGTGAGTGAATGTAAAGTTTAATGGCACAAGAGCCTCTAGATGTGAAGAAATTGAAAAAATAGACAAAAATTGGAAGACAAGAAGGAGGGACGAAAATATAGAGAAGGATTGCTAGGGTATCCCGGGAGTGCGTCACCCGTGTTTACCAAAACCAGTAAACCCCAAAAGTACCTCGGGGTCATAATGCCCGTACTTACCTAAGATAAGTCCCTGAGGTCCCTTGATATAATCCCCAGGGGCTATACCCCCAGAAGCAGGGTACCCATTTGAGTCGCCTTTTACGACATGTATGAACTACAGTGGGACTATTCTGTCATTCCCGATCACCACACGAGTCCCTATTAACGTAGCACTAGAAGCAACACGAGGGCTATTGGTAAGGGTAAAGTAATTTTTGTGATCGCGAAAGCCTGATTAGTAAAGTCATACTCAAGTGGCCGATAGTTCAAATATTAGGGCCAAAAGATTCTACTGAAGACCGTCGAAGAAAATAGTGGAAGGTATTGCACGCAAGATTGACTTTAACCTGTAAGACCTTAAGGGAAGGATGAGGAAAATTGCGGGTAGTGTGGTGGTCAACTACCTTCCTCGTTAACTAACCGTCGTACATTGGCCAAAAACTTCTACATACCGCGCACAAAGAGTTTTACATTTGTTTGTCACAGATATTCATAATAATCTTGAAGCAGTCAAAATAAAAATAAAATAAACATTTCACACAAACATGAGATTGATTGCTCAATAATGTCACACTTAAAAGCAGCATCAGGGACAATTGGTGGCGGACCTCGTGATTTTGAACCACAGTCAAGTTAAGAGGATAAAACCTGAGCTGACACATCCCTCTCCAAAATCCACGCCATCCTAACGAGAGGACTATCAGCCTCGACCCAGTGAATGTATGACAGTTAGGTTTTCAGGTGCAATAACCAAATATAGCTTCGCTGCATCAAAAGTTCTTTAAACTGTAATCTAAATGGAAAAAACGAAAGAAAAAAGTAAAAACTGGTTGACAAAGAGGAGGATCAAAAATTGAGAAGGATCGCTAAGGTATCCCGGGAGTGCATCACCTGCTATTACCATAGACGGTAAACCCCCAATGAGAAAGAAAAAATATCGATTGAGTGACTCGAGGTCATGATGTCCATACTTATCTTAAGATAGTAAACCTCCGAGTGGTTGAGCCTCGACAGGATATAAAATTGAAATTTCGAGATTCTGGCAATTTTGTGATTCGATATTAATTTGTATCCGCTTTTACTTCCCATTACAGGCCACTACGTGTCATTCAAAATTATGAAGTCCCTTGCCAATAGCCCATTGGATAATTTGGCGTAAATGCTTTTAAAAAAAACCTGAAAAACAGCGTATATTCACGGAAGTCATTTTTAAACAAAGATTTACCTGATTTGATATGCTTTGTTCAACCAATACCATAAAAGAAATACAGAATGGACTACTACAGATGGACCTTGTAATTATAAATCACCTAAAATTACCAGAAAAATGATTCCTAAATTGATACTTCACTCTCAAAACTTCCGCACCGCGATATAAGAGAACGTCAGGGTTTAAATAATGTAAGTATATTTTTAACCAGTAATTTCATTATCCCATGTAATGGATATTCATGGAATCCAGCTTAGAACATAACGATTTGGAATTTCTACATCATCAATCTAAATATAGCAAATATTACCTTTATATTACCTACGTAATCAAAACTTACAAATAAATCAATACTTCAGTGAATTAAATACAATTGTTCGGGAATAGAAAACGTTACTTCAATCTAACTGCATCCTCCATTTTCAGGGTAAATCGCTCTTTAAAAGCTGACAAGAGAGGTTAAAGAGTCTTCCCTTCACTTTCAATAGATAATTAGCAATCTATTAGAAATTGTTGGTTTATCGTATCGACTCATTTGTCGTTAACAAGGGTCCGCGTATTAAGTACCGTTTCGTCTCATTGTCAGACTTATCTCGCTGCTATTGACAAGTCAGGGTAGGAGACCTTCGCTGAATCGCTATTCAAGGCACGTAACTAGTTCTTGGCTAAGTCAATTCAAAACAAAACCCCTGGAACAGCATTTTATACTTTGGCATTCACTTAAAGATATAGATCTAGTTGACTTTATTAGAATTTTAAAAAGAAATTTTTTTTAACAGAACTTAAAAAGTACTTTTCCTTATTTTCTAAACAATTTTATTTATTTTAATTCATATAGCACTAGAATTGCGCAATGAATTATTGATGATCAATTTCTCATGATTCGGAACCGTGGTCAGATAAGAAAGACGATACCCAGCCGCTACTTCAATCCTCAACTTTACTTTTCAAAAAAGTTTTATATCTGTACACTGATTGACCCCCCTCAAGTCGGTCGCTACTTGAGCATACCATAGTATTGTATTGTCATCGGAGTTGTACGAATATTCAAAATTTCAGCTCGATAGATGACGGAAAGTGGGTTAAGAACACAAATTTTGACTGGAAAGAAATATACTGGGTAATTCAAAATTCCATATGTTCAAAAGTAACTGACTCAGAATGATAAGTAATACACGAATGCAAAGGGGAAATATGGAACTTTTTTTTTATAAGTGTTCGACATAACTTCCTTTAGTTATACATATGTCAATTCGATATGTAAAGTCCTGCCAAACACATTTCAAAGTGTCATAAGTAATTGATTGTACAGCAGCAGAAATACGCTGTTTAAGTTTACATAAATTTGTGGGTAATGGTGGCGCATACACTATCTTTTATAAACACCGAAAAGAAGTTATCAAATGGGACCATATCAGGTGACTTAGGTGGCCAGTTGTCATCTGGTGCGGTGCGACCGATCCAACAATGAGGTAGCTTCGTGAAAGCTTCTAAAACTGATCTTTGGACCTACAATGAGGTCCGAACTTGCAACCTTTCCCTCATTAAATAACGATTCAACACATATCAAAGCTATAATACATATCCATAAAATTTCATCATCCATAATTCTTTTTACAATATATACAATTCTCTTTACAATCCATGAAACAATATATACAATAATTCAAACAGATTACTGATATGAATATTTGAATATAAGTGTTTTTATAAGATAATAGTTATCTATCAGATTGAATAGCAATGTAAGCGTTCAATGTACAGGTTTATTCGAAATGATTCATCCGATTTGAAAATTCCATATTTTCAAAAATAAACGGCACAGAATAATAAGTAATATATGAATACAAAGGGGAAATGTGGAAGTTTTATATTGCGAACAATAGATGGTCCTCGTGATGATAATTCACGAAAGTAGTTTTAGAAGCTTTCGCGGAGCTACCTCACAGTTGGATCAGCCGCAGTGGATCAGATGACGCAATGTTACACAGCTGGCCACCTAAGTCACGTAACACCCCAAGCGATTTCTTACTTTTGGGGTTTGTAAAAGATAAAGTACATGCGGCCCCAAAACCTACAAATTTTTGTGAACAATGGATTTCTGCTGCAGTACAATCAGTTACTACTGACACTTTAGTTATACGTGTAATGCCAAACACGCTGTAAAGGAATTTATATCGAACACTTGCAAAGGGAAAATATATGTTTATTTTTACATCTATGTATTACTAATGAATCTGTGTCGTTTATTTATGAAAATTTAGCATTTTGAAATCAGATGATTCATTTTGAATAACCCTGTATTTTGAAAATAACGAATGTTTTTATCAGCAATTAAAAAAAGATTAAACAAATTTGTCTCTTAAGAAAACTGTCTGAAAACAGACTTTCAACCAAGACTAATATATTTACTTTTAAGCGACCCTCATTTACCTGAAAAGCGATAAAGAGAATTTCTAGAAAACAAACTTGTTAAAAGTTCTTTTCACCAACTACACTAATTAAAATTACAGTTACTTTTTTAAATGCAGAGAGAAACAAACAC
Source organism: Nephila pilipes (assembly GCA_019974015.1). Lineage (NCBI taxonomy): Eukaryota > Metazoa > Arthropoda > Arachnida > Araneae > Nephilidae > Nephila > Nephila pilipes. The sequence continues at coordinate 166,635 of BMAW01125169.1, read as the reverse complement.
TTTCTAATGGGCTCAGGTTCTAATTAAGGTTGAGGTTGCAGATTTCGAAATCAGCGAATCGCAAACTGTTTATAATCTCTCTTTACCATGCGCAACTAAGGGAAGAAAATTTTTAAAAACTGAGAGTAACAAACATATTACCAGGAAACTCGATAAGAAAATGCGGTAAAATATTAAATTAACCTCTGTTTCCTTCCGACTATTTTTAATTTTATTTTTCAGAGTGAATATGATCAGAGAAGAGGATGACTAAAGAACGAAAGAAAGAGTGAAAATGCTGATATCACTTGCAGATCAATAAAATACAATTCACGAAATATACGAGAAAATATAGATTTCCAATCAACGAAATACTGTACCTCGAATAACCAATCATTCAAAGAATCACCATTTTAGGTTCGCAATGTGTGTTCGTTAATTAACATCGCACTAAGAAGCAATACGAGAGCTTTTTGTGACTAACTTCGTTACTTTGATCCTCGGTCATGCTGTGACGTTGGGCTATTAGGGATTTTTTCTTCACTAACCTCTGGGACTTTTATCGATTTGAATTCCATAAAATTACAGTTTCTTCTCAACCAAAATTAAACGTGATTAGGTAAATTAGATGAAGACAGAAGTGAAGTGATTAGGTATAATGATATATAAATGAAATAGAATTAATGAAAAATCAAGGAAGATAGAGAATAATGACTTACTGTCAGGGAATTATTATTCCGATAGAAATTCTCCTATTAGTTTGGTGGATTGAAAATAGTTCTACTAAAATATTAAGCTAAGTAGTTATAGTTGAAGAGAGCTGTTGAATTAAGAACGAGTGAACTGGTAAGATAAGATTTCTTTTTTAAATCATAAATTAAAATTGTGAGTTAGGCTTTGATCCTACGGAGAGCGGCATCAGATATTTTACAGTGATCATAAATACAGAAATTCTGGTTGGTTCACTTGAGTGTCTTCAATTGAAGTTTAGTGGTTTTTGAAAAATATAGTAGATTGAGATATGGTGTAGGAGCTGGGTAATGAAGGGCAAACGTCACAAAGTGACGAGAATGATATTTAAGTTGACACCTCCCTCTCCAAACTTCCACATAACGCAAGGGAGCATTGACAGTTTTAACGTGTAAAAGCCCTGCTACACGGCGGGACATAAGTGGAATCAGGACTCGAACCTACGACTCGATGGAAACAGCGCTAGCTGCGATATCGCGGCCATGACCACTCGGCTACCACGGCAGCGAAATTCGAGTCGCGCGCGTGTGCGAGAGAGAGGAGCAAGAGATTCTTTTCATCTTCACACAATAATATTGAAATGCTTGTAACATCCCTTTTACGGATTATTAAAATCAAAAATGGGGGAGTACAATTTAACAGTACATTTAAAATCGTCAAAATCTAATATTCTTCCATTCTTTTTCAAAGGAAATCACGGATCTTCACCTGTTTATTTCCCGCAGACGATTTGTTTGCAGGTGCGCTCAGAGTGTGCATGCGTGAAGCAGAAAATCACAGCAGAGTAACGAGTGAGCAAATCGTGTCACTTCTATCATTAACCTTCTCATTTACCAAGAGCGAAGGGGGCGGGGTTCAATGGCCGACCAGGGCGCAGTGGTCCGTGCTCCCACTGCCTCCCGTTCCGCTCCGCAGCAGTGCCTAATCATCCAATGCTCTCCACAGTCCTATGGGTTGGGGGTGGAAGTTTTTTTCCATGTTTCGCACATTTCTTTTTTTCCACTTTGGATATGTTTCATTCGATCGCTCGACACTACGCTACGATTTAATGAGTGCCCGCATTTGAAGCAACGAGCGAGAAGCTTTGTTCTAATGATACGGGCAAAAAAAAAGTTTTTTCCCCCCAAATATGTATAACATAAATAAATTATTCGATTCAAATTATGTTATTTCTCACTGTGCCCTTTTTTTTCCCCCTTTCAAATCATTCTTATCTAAATGAACCTAAGCAAATATATATACGATATATATACATACACCAAAACACCGACAGGATTACATAAAAATCACTAATAACGCAAACAGCAAAAGCAGTGTAAAATTTAATACAGTACACGAGAATAAATTGGCTGGAAGGGCCGGGAATTACGTAGGGAGTTCTATATCATATACATATAGATATATCTGCATTCTTTTTTTTTTTTTTTTTTTTTTTTTTTTTTTTTTTTTTTTTTTTTTTTTTTTTTTTTTTTACTTTGCTCTATTTTAAATTGATTGTATTCTTAAATAGTATGTAATGATTATTTAGGGTTTTTTGGTTTTTAAATTAATAGATAGCCTAAAGTATTTAAGAGAATTTTTGGCTGATTTTCATCAAAATTTTTCATTTGATAGTACTAGTAGTTCGTTTTTTAATTATTTTTTTTTAACGTGATTTTTTTTTAGTTGTTTTTGTTCTAAATTATTTTAAAATGTTTTGTGTTTATATTTTGTACTTTATAATATTTATTTGAGAACAAAATTTTATATATGATTAATTGAACACCAATACTTAAATAAAAACAAGCTAAGAAATAACCTCAATAATTAAAAAGTAAAACACAATACTCCTTAAACATCAATCTAGACGTTTCAAAAACTCATGTATTGAGCGCTTTACGGTTTTATATAGTTTCATTACAGCAACATGAAAGACTGGAGATAAGTTATTGATTGTGACTTTATAGAGCAAGATCTAAATCTGGCTGTATTGCGTGGAACATTTGTTTAGTTTTTTACAATTTCTTTCTTTTTAGAATCACATACAAATAAAATGAAAAATAAAATACAATGCTATATAAAATAAAATGTAAGGGTTAAAATTATAAATATTGTCTAAAAGGCCAATTTCATACAAAAATGCAAAGAGATTGCGGTTTCCCCCTACCATCATTGGAGAAGTGTCTAATACAGCTCCGGTATTACCAGACACATCAAATTTACATAAAATGCTAGAACACTACGTCACGACCTAATTGGACATAAAAGAATAGAAGATGCCATTATTATACACACGATTACCTCAAATAAAATCGGGGCTTAACCTACAATCGACCTATCGCGATGCTCGTGTTCCTGCCGTCAAATTACTACAACCAGTGACTTGCAAATTTAACGGTAATTCGGTAAGAATTTCGAACAAAAAGGTATTCCGCTAAATAACCAGATGATTTTTAAAATGTGAATATGGAATACAAATTCATAATAACGAAGATTTTATTTTATTCCTGTATACTGTGCAAAAGAATATGAAAATAAATCTATATATATTCTGATAATAAATAATATAATTAAAATTCAGTAATTTTGTGACAAATAAGTAACAAAATAAATTAATTTCATAACAAATAAATTATGTATAAATTATTTTTACAATGGAAATAGCTTTTAAGTATATAATTAAATAAGTGGTCTAGTTAACATGTTTTTTAAAAAAATATATAGGCACGAAAGAAATATAGTTGAAGAGAACAATATGTTCTCCCGCAGTAGAAAAAGCTTTCTCAGAATCCACACTCGTTGGCTTAATAATTTTATCAAAGAATTGCACACAATTTGAATATATTTCCTTGTGAATAATACTCCAGTTGTAGATGGGTTTTTTTTTTTTTTTTTTTTTTTTTGGAACAAATTTATTAGGTGCCCCCCTCCCTCAGAAGTAAATTATGTTTTGTATATATATTTCTGTTTTGATCAGTTAAGTTTCTCCTTCATGCATAAAGTAATTGAAGATGTCAAATGAATTGTATATACTGAATTTTGAACATTTATTATTCTGCTTTAACCTGGCTAATAGTAGTATGAATATCGTTTTTATTGCACGCATATATGCGCGTACAATCACAACTCTTTTTTTTTTTTTTTTGTTATTATTTTACTTGTTTTATTAAAAATTTCATAACCTTCTTCTGCCCACTTATTAAAATTAGTATAGCAAGAATTCTAAATAATATCTGAATACGCAGTTCTTTTATTCCATATAAGTGGCTTAGAGTTTTCGTACAATCAAGGTTCGATGCCTGATGCCACTAATTTTATTTAATTGTTTATTAACGTCACACTGAAAAACTACACATGGCTACTGGCAACGGATTTCGTCATTTTTTAACCTGGGTCAAATGATAAAATTGGCACCTCCCTCCTCAGCAAACTTCCCCACCACATTAATGTGAGAACTTTGAGCTCAGATAGATTTAACGTGCATCAGCCCCGCTATACGGCAGGTCTTTAGTGACATCGAATTGTTTTCGTCCAGTCGTGAGTTCAGCTATCTGACTTAATGTATAGCTGGCTGATGCACGTTAAATACGGCGAGGACACGTCCTCCCAAGGCTTGGTGTAGAACTTTGGAGAGGGAGATGCCAGATCAGGTGTCGTCCTCGTCACTTGACCGACGTTTAAAATTAAGAGGTAAAGCCACCTCAATGTATAACAAACTATCAATCAATTTATTCCATGTATCAAGGATTCATTACTTTCTGGGGAAAAAGTAAAACAGAATATTATAGTCATGTACATAATTTACCGAATTACTAATAAATACAATGCAAAATTATAGGCTATAATTTGATTCGCAATTGTTAAAAAAACAGTAAATCGGTATCACACAAAGTCCTTATCCACGACCCCATTTATCTGTACTTCAAATCTCGTTTCATAACTACGAATTAACCATATTCACTTAAATATTCGCATGTATTTGTAAAATTAAACACTCTGTAACTGTATGATAAAAAAATTTAATTATACACAAATTTCTTTTTGAAAACAAAAACATCTACTATTCAAAAAATGGGTAAATTTCAACCAGTGTGTAGTTTTCAGAGCTGCCTTAAATTTTTCCAAATATTATCACTGTTGTATATATTTATCGTTTTTTTACGTCTAGCATACTCGAGAAAATGGTAGACATTTTAAGAAAATTGTTTTATCCACTTAAGCTTTGATTTTATCTTATAAGGTCTGATTTACACTTTGAATCCTCATTTCCTTCTAAAAAAAAGCTAAGGAAGCGGAATTCTTTCGCTGTCTTCTATCTTTAGAAAAGGAGACGCTTCTGAAACTGTGTAGTCTATACGAAAAGAAAAAGAACACTTCAACACAAGTAAATGAGAAGAATTTTTTTTACAAATCAAACAAACTCAATTTTATTCATGCTATCTGGCTTGAAACATCACATTTTTTTTATTATTATTATTACCGTTAATCCGACAAAATTTTCAAACAAAACTGGTAAGCGGGAAAATTAACTTGACATTTTTTAAACCGTGAACATGATATAAAGATTCATAATAAGTCATTTTATTCGATTCTCGTATTCTGTGACTAAAGTACATGAAAATAAATTGTATATTCTGAACATAAACACAATATTCCTTTTATAAACGATCACTTTTCCAATCCGGAGTTTTTACACTTGGTTAAAAAGTTCTTGAAAATTATTTTGTCTTCTACTGCAATCCAATTATGCAGAATATCAATACAAAACAAAACTTTTTTTTTTTTTTTAGTTCTAATTATTTCGTACGCTTGACACTTTATATTTGCATGCAATATATTAAATTTTAAACAATAATACGCAACTTTTTTTCCTGTTTTAATGCGTTATTATTAGTGATTTTTCAGTAATCCGACCTTTTTTGTGATCAGGCGGTGCTCTGTTTAGTTTTTATTAACGTCGCATTAGAAGCAACACGAGGGCTATTGGCGACGGACCTCGTAATTTTGAACCACGGTCAAGTGACGAGGACGACAACTGTGTGTGTGAGCTGGCATCCCCCTCTCCTAACATCCACACCACACCAACGGGAGGACTTTAGACCCCGACAGATTTAATGTGCATTAGCCCCAGCAACACGGTGGATCTTTGGTGGCCAAGGATCGAACCCGCGACTGAACGAAAACCGCCGACCACTAAGCTACCGTGGCCACCAGGCGGTGCTCTGATCCGATATGTGCTGGATTACAAAGTATTGTAATATAAATTAAACAATTTTACAATAAATTATAAATACTTATACATAAATAATTTTTGTAATGAAAATAATTATTAAATATATAATTTAATATGTGATCTAATTGTCAACATGTTTTTTTACAACGTTTTTCTAAATTTCACTTGGTGTGTGTGTGTGTG